>JAMKQA010027498.1:0-35264 GCA_024699735.1 Posidonia australis
TTAACATTTCGATCATACTTTTCAATCTCGATCTTCGCAGACATTGTGATAATTGAAAAAAAAATAGCAAGTAATTGAGAAAAGATGCTAAATATTCATAAATCACCAAGGAGACGTGTTGGGTGTGCACACGTCTCAGTGGAAGAAGGAGGCGCGCGGATCGGGCGCGCGGACCGGCGTCTGAAGCAGGCGTACGCGGACCGGCGTCTGAAACAGGCGTGCGTGGACTGGCGACCGGAAGGGCGCGCGCCAATCTGCGGAAGAAGGGGAAGCGCGCGCAGACCGGCGTCTGAAGGAGGCGCGTGTCGATCTGCGAAAGAGGAGGAAACGCGCGGGCCGGCGACTGAAGGCAGGGGCGCGCGTAGCGGACCGGCGTCTGAAGGAGGCGCGTGCCGATCTGCGGAAGAGGAGGAAACACGCGGGCCGGCGACTGAATTCAGGGGCATGCGGATCGGCGACTGAAGGGGCACGCGCAGCGAATCGGCGTCTGAAGGAGGCGCGTGCCGATCTGCAGAAGAGGGGAAAACACGCGGGCCGTCGACTGGAACAGGGGCGCCTGCCGATCTGCGGGAGAGGGGGAAACACGCGGGCCGTCGACTGGAACAGGGGCGCCTGCCGAACTGCGGAAGAGGGGGGAAACGCGCGGGCTGGCGACTGGCGTGCGTGGACCGGCGACTGAAGCAGGGGTGCGCGCCGATCTTCTGCGAAGAGATGAGGTGCAGACGGTTTCCGGCCGAGAGGTTTGTTTTTTTTTAATTTGTGACTGAATCTCAAATTAAATCAACCTGGGCT
This sequence comes from Posidonia australis, assembly GCA_024699735.1. Taxonomy (NCBI): domain Eukaryota; kingdom Viridiplantae; phylum Streptophyta; class Magnoliopsida; order Alismatales; family Posidoniaceae; genus Posidonia; species Posidonia australis. Next base: position 793 of record JAMKQA010027498.1, read on the forward strand.
CTAATACCAGTTTGTTAGGGATTCAGATCACACACAAACCAATCAACACAAGAACACTGAGTATTTACGTGGTTCGGCAATGCCTACTCCACGGGCAGAGAAAGAGAGGAGGTGTGTTTTACTATGAGAAAGTGTCGAAGAAGACCATACAAGTGATTAGGGTTCTTAGGTATTTATGGAAGACCCAAAGAGACCTTAATCACCCAAAGGGTAATTGGTAATTACCCATTTACAAGTCAATTCTAACAACCTCCCATGCCTCCACAGACGACCTTGTGCTCATTCCGTCTCCTCCACTGTCAACTCAAGCAAAGGGCGGTCGATGGGATTCGTAGAGGCAGTCAGAGTAGAGATGTTTAAGTGGGCTAGAGAGGATGGCATTGAGGGCACAACCGGGGCCAGAGAAACCGCAAGCAGTGGCTAGCGTAAGAGAGAGAGTAATAGAAGTGGAGTTGATATTTTTAATGAGCTTTACTTGTTCTTCCCTGGAGTTTCTCACCTTTATTTAGACACGTGGTTCATGATTTAGAGATGGATCCCCCCTAAGTTTGGTCTAAAAGGGAATGTTGATGGCTCTAGTTCGTCCAGTTCCTCAGGTGGTGGTGGTATTGTTCGTAATAGTTCGAGCAATGTGGTGTTAGCTTTCTCGCACTACTATGGTAATGTCATCAATAATGAGGAAGAAATGATGACTATCTGGATCTTCTTCAGACATGTGATGCTGTTGGTATGACCTTGTCTTTTGTGAAATCTAATTTGAAAAATGTCATTCTCACGCTTAATGGCTCGATGCATATTCAATGGAAGTGTATCAAATGGTGCGGATTTAGGGACATTTAGCGTTTGCTAATATTTCCTTCACTCATTGTTATCGAGAGAGCAATTTTGCTGCTGATTTTTTAGCCAAGCTTGGTGGTGACTCTAGATCTAATAATGTTTTTCGGTCTTTCCTTGATCTGCCTAGGGAGTTGCGTGGTTTATGCAACCTAGACAGGTGGGGATTTCCATCCATTCGTCAGAAGAGAAGCTAGTTTTAGTGTTGGTTTTTTGAGTACTTGAATACTTTCCTCCTCCTTTTTATTTTTTCCCACAAGGGTCGGGTTTTTGAGATTTGAGATGGAGAGTATTCCAACACTGTGTTCGTTGCACAAATGCCCCCCTAGTATATGTTGTTTTATTTGGCTATTATGTGATTTTCTAGTGTATTATTTTATGGGATAATTGAACATTTTGTTGTTCTGAGTACACAGGGATTGTGGAGGTTGTTCCATGGGTACCATGTAGTCTCTATGCTTGTAACCTATCTCCATCAATAAAGGTTACTTTTTCTTTTGCCCAAAAAAATAACATATAACGTCTCTTCCAAGGGTTGGTCAGCCATGTATGTTCTTTCTCTTCTTTGAGGTGGAAGCGTCTCATGGGGGTTATGCCATGAACTATATCCATCTTGTTATGACTTATTGACAAAGGTGACAGATTGTTCTAGATGGACAAATGATGGTTAAAGGGGATTCTGCTTGTTGTTCTTCATATCCATGATTGGGCAGATCTTGATCTTCGTATTTGTGATGCTTTCCACCATTATGATCTATTTGTTGGCAATGTGGAGGATGGTATTGAAGTATCTAATAATATGTGGGAGGCCCTTAAATGTTTAAGGGTTGATCCTTTGGATGTTGAAGATAGGTTTGTTTGGCTTACTTCATCTAGTGGTGATTTCTCCATCCAAAGCACTTCTTCTAAACTCCATATTAGCTGTAAAAAATCCTCATTTGCGAGGTGGATCTGGTCTTCTAATTTTCCCTACTAAGGTATCCCTATTGCTTTGGCGTATGGGATGGAATGGCATAGCTAGCAATGTTCAACGTCAAAGTATTGCTTTAGCATCCAAGTGCAATTGTTGTGAATGTCCTCATCTTGAGTCCTTGAATCATTTATTTTATGAGGGTGAGATGTGTAAGTTTCTTTGGCATTTCTTCAGTAAGCTTCTCCATATGCCTTTACATGAGGATGTTTTCACCAACATCACTGCCTGGTTCGGTGGGGCTAGCACCTATTCTTACAGCAACATGTTGGTTGGATTGATGTTAGATTTCATTTGTTAGTATATTTGGAAGGAGAGATGTGCCCGTAGATTCTCCACCAAACAACACTCCTCTCGTCAAGTTATTTCTTCAATTATTTCCAACTGCAATTGTGTGCTTTAGGGGAAGAGTTTCCTATCCTTTGGTGGTGATATGTCTTCTTTGAGAGCTAGCGGTTTCCATGTCCCTTGTTGTGTTGATAAGTGGTATATGATTCTCAAATGGTTGCCACCATCTTTTGGCTTGAAGGGGAATGTTGATGGCTCAAGTTCATCATCTTCTTCTAGGGGGTGGGATTGTTCGGTCCAAGGAGGGCCATGTTGTGATAGCCTTCTCGCATTTCTATGGTAATATCACTAACAATGAAGCAGAGATGAAAGCTATTTGGGACCTTATCTGGATCTATGCTGATTCCAATGTCGCTTTGTCCATAATGGAATCGAATTCTGAGATTGTCATCGATATGATTAATAGCAAGAGGTCTATCCATTGGAACTGCATGAAATGGTGTAAGCTGATTCAAAGTCATGTTACATTCTATTCTACAGCATTCATTCATTGCCATCAGGAGAGTAACTTTGTAGCTGATTTCTTAGCTAAGCAAGGAGGTACTTCTCAGACTGATACTCTTTATCGCGACTATAGGGATCTTCTTAGAGAGCTACGTGGTATCTACAACCTTGACAGTTGGGGGATCCCTTCTATTCGTTTGAAAGGGAAATTCTAATTTTGGATGGTTTGGGAGTTGGTGATTATTGAGTTGAATACTCGGATAATTTCCTCCTCCTTTTTCTTTTTTCCCGCAAGAGTTGGGTTTTTGGAATTTGAGATGAAAATTATTCAGGCAATATGTACATTGCGTATTGCCAACCCTAGTTTTAGTTATTGTTTTGTATTTGTTCATGTTTATCTAGGGTAATATTCATTTTGAATATAGGAGCAAGAGGTTGCCCTAGAGTACTCATTAGTTAGGGAGTTTGTTCCTTAGCCAATTTTTTAGCCTTCGTGCTTGTAATCTTCTCATTATTTTAATAAAGATTACCATTTTATTGTCCCAAAAAAAAAAGCTCCACATCATAGTTGTTGTTACCAAGATGAAATTGGAGGTCTGGACGCCTAGTCCTCTATAGTAGACTCTCAGGCATTCAAGCCAATCTAATTTAGAGCAACTCGTTTCAAGGTGCTAATAAAAATGAAACTCGAGTAACACAAGGATACCCATTAAAATCTGAATACTTTTAAAACCAAAACGTACCACTAACAATTTAGTTTCTTCATAAAGTTCCAAATGGCTAAGTGCAAAACTTGTGCTTGAAACCAAATTCCACACAAGGCTTAAATTAGACTCACATCCAAAACTGTTATAGAAATCTGTCATGCACTTGTTCCAGAATTCCAAAAAATTTTAACATCATCTTTATGAATGAAAGAAACAAAGCCATAACTTCATGTGTCTACATAAAGCATATCTGATCTACTTGTCTACAAAGTATGAAAATTAATGCTTGTATACCTGAGCCACCAAGTTATCAATTCAATTGTTCACAAAAAATATCAGATCAACTTGTCTACAAGGTATAGGATCAATGCTTGTATACATGAGCCACCAAGTTATCAGATCTATTGCTCACCATAAGGGCTGAAACAACTATATATCTATGCACATATTCCCTGTTATCTTCAACTAACAATAAGCTTTCATAAGTAGCTTTATTCATAGTTAAAATTTTAGAATTTGCATGAGCCCAAAATAATAAAACAAGGGAAAGAACAAGGCATATCTATTGCTATTACATGTGCAATAAATCCACAGACTAGTTAATTTCATTTGAATTTGCGTAAATGAAATTTATACTAATATTCAAGGCTTGCCATCTGAGAACTAAAATTGGATCTTAGTGAACTGTTGACTAGAGTACCACAAGAGCATTTGGCATGGATTTTCATCCTCTGTACTAGACGTTGCCTCACCTTCACCCCTATATCATAACTAGAGTATCAAAAGAAAACTAAACCCACTCACCAGTGAGAAACGATTGGACCACCCCACAAAGGATCAAAAAGCTCCTCCATCTTAGGTTGTTTTCCTGAGCAAAACATCATTTACCCAAAATAATAACTACTCCCAAGTTGAACATTCAATCCAGAAAAAGTAAGACTAGCACCCTAAATCTATTTTAACCATGAGCAACTATTTGATTTAGGAGTTAAAGGGAATAGGACCTGGACCTACTCTTCTTGATGCATCCCAACACACCCCAATGCAAGTAGAAGACAAGGAGGGCAGTCCAACCTCCAATAGCCACTACCAGCCAATCCCCCCAAGCTACTACTAACAGCAACTCCCAACTTCTCGTCTCTTTTCTTTGTGCGCAACCACCTAGGATGAAAAAAGAAAGGATGGACGGGAGCTCGAAATGACATTCCACTTAGAGACAACTACACTCAATGTTAGGATGCCCCATAGGCTTGAATCTCACCTTTGTAGCATTGACTTCTTGGAAGATGTGAGTGGACTAAGCCTTGAACTTAACAACCTTTATAATCTATCAATCCACACACAGTTTCCCTAGTTAGTATAGTGACACAATAAATGCCTTGTGTCAAATTTGGTGTCTACCAGCGTTCTTCAGGACAGTCTACACATCCTATAGGAGATGGCCTCATCTCCACACTACATAGGTTAGTCCATTGAAATCCTAGATTTCTTGGCATAAGGTTCTAAACCTTCCTGTGGTCCAACCATTATGGTGCCAACACCACTTTGGCATGAAGTCCCAGAGCTCCTAATGGTGCTAACTCCATCATGACTTATAATCTCAAACTATTATAATGCAATATCACCATATTGTAGTATGAGGTCCCAGACCCCTTCCTGTGGTACTACCCACAGTGTACCTCCTGCAAAAGCACAATACATCCCCTATGCATAAGGATTCATTAAGACATCTTGCCAATCTCAACAGGATATGCACTATAAGCAATAGGCTTATTGGAGTTCAACTCCATCAAAATAAATAAATAGTGCATCAAATCAATAAACAATCTATTTCTTCTTTGAACCATTAAATAAAAGTCAAGTAGATGGCCCTTTGAACTTGTGACATCTGGGCCTGATTATCCATTTTTAACTATAAACCATGTAATTAATTATAATATTGTATAAATGGCTTATTAATGGATAATCTATTGTTTCTTGGATGTGTGAGCTTGTAGTTGGCTGTCTGTGCACCTGCTTGTGATTTGGGACAAATGTGGGGTCTGATTTGAGGATGCACAGTTGTTTCAATTTACGTGCCTGTCTTTTCTCCCTTTCATTTTCTTTTTCTCCTCTCTTTTCTTTTCTCCCTCCCTCACAAGCTCTCTCCATTTCCGTCTTCTTCTTCCTCCCTTTCCCCACCCGTGCCACCACCAACCAACAGCCCGTGCCTCACCGTCACTTCCGACGTGATGGACGGCCAGCACGACACGAGAGGAGGAGAGGATAAAGAGAGGGGGAGGCAAGTGAAAAGAGGGAAGGCAACCAAGAGAGGAGAAGGAAAGGAAGAGCGGCGCACGGTAGAGGAGGCGGGGTTTGTGTAGTTTGCCGGTGGAGGAGGCTTCGCCAAGGCGAGAGGAGACTCGCCAGGGAGTGAGGAAGATTGTCGGAGTACCACTCGAGGTACATGGCCCTTCTTCTTGCTCGTTTTCATGCTTCCAGTAGACCATGTTAAATGTATGAAAATTGAGAAAAATTGCATGTAAAATCGTAGAAAAATAGTGGAATTGATGAGAATGAGTTGGAATGCATGAAAACATAGATATCATGCAGTTAGGATTGAAATTTGTAAGAATATACAAGTTTTTGGGATAAGGGCTACAATAGCCGTTTTTAGGCTTCATCCCTTTGTGTTTTTCGTGTGGAATGTATGGTTGATGGTTTGATGAATGGCTTGAGGGGTTTTGAAGTGGACTCAAGGGTCTACACCCCATGTTTTATTTGTGTTTTATGATACTTGTTTGAGGGGTCCACCGGAGGCTCCCACTTCCGGCGAACGGATGATCTGTTGGCAAGGGCCATGTACAAAACACGGGTGATTCGGCATTCGGCATGCCGAATCCTTGTCAGTTAGTGCAGGAGCACTAGTTTCAGTAGACCGAATACCTTTGGTCAACCGAAACAAGGGGTTTCGATATATCGAAGGAATTCAGTATACTGAATCAATGATTTTTGGTATACCGAATTCTAATTCAGTCTGCCGTTTTCATCCCATGGCCCATGTGAACAAATGGGCATAAATACTGGAAATGAAAGGTTTTAAATGGACAATGAACATGTGTTAATGGTGTTTTCCCCATGTAAATGACATGGAGGAATATGGAACCCAAATCAGTAGATTTAGGCATGGTTTTGGGTTTTAAACCCTATATGTGAATAAAACGGTTGATTGTGTGTGATTTTGGGCATGAGACCCAATTTATGATCTTTAAGCATGGTTTTTCATGGATTGAGTTAGGACCCCACAAGGGGGTCAAGTATTGCATGGAAATAGATTCTTGCAATGAAAAAGAATGAAATGGAAATGGTTTTGAAAAGAAAAGCTTAAAGAGTTTTGAAAATGAAACACTAATAATGTGTTAAGAAACCACGGGGGTTGGTGTCGACAATGTGGTAGGAGTATGAGGCTCCAATGAAACCAGTTGCCAGACACGACTATGGTTGTCGAGCTTGAGACGATGTAGACTGAGCCTAGGTCGTTGTACCTAGTTGTTTGCGTCACTGAGCTCGTGACGGTGTAGGCTGAGCCTAGGTTATTGTACCTAATTGTACAGGTCACCGATGGTGTAGGCTACGCCTAGGTCATTGTACCTAGTTGTTCGGGTCACCGATGGGGCGTCAGACAAAGACGTATCCCCGTGCATATATGAAAGAAATTGAGGCCAGTTGGCCGGGGCAGTGGTATCTCGCATGGGAAATTTCACAACGATAGTGCAAGGAGGTAGGGGAATGATGTCCTCGCCTACTGCTTGTGTGCCTGGTTACCCCTGATCAAGGTAACACTAGTAAAGAAAAGTGGAAATGAATAAGGAAAGAATTTGATTTTGAGAAATAAAAAGAAATGTGGTTTGTCTGGGATTGGACTTATGAATGGTCCTAAAATCCTAGAATAAGACAAGAATTGTGTTTTAACAAGTTCCCAGCCAGTATTTATGATTTTGGTTTTGAGTCTGAGAGGCATGGTGTTTTAGGCTAGATCTGGTCAGAAATATGAGTTTTGAAAGTGATTTTGGTTTTGGGAAGAAATCCCAAGTATTGGAAAAGGGCATGTTTTTGGAAAATGAATTTCAAATGTTTTGAAAAGAAAGAAAGATGGGTTTGAAAAGAGTTTGGACTTGGGATCAAGTTCCCAAGTGATTTCAAACAAAAAGAAAAAAAAGGGGAATAATGCTTTAAAAAGGAAAAAAGTGGATTTTCAAAAGAAATCTAAACTTTGAAAACGAAAAAGCTGAGTTTTAATGGTTTTACAGAGATTTTGTGGTTTCATGTGTTTAGGGCGCGTACTGGGCGACTTAGATGTCACTCACGCGTGCTTGTTTGTTTTTCAAGTGCAGTTTAGGTGCAGTCGAGTTCCGGTGTCGGAGTCGGAGCTTCTAGCCACACATTGTCTCCTGGAGGTGAGCTTTAGTTACAGTTATTTAATTTTACTGTAATTAGTGTATTTTTGCTTATGTATGATTTAGGTAACGTGCCCAGAGTCGGGGCGTTACAAAGTGGTATCAGAGCTAAGGTTACACCTAGTGCACCAGCTTGGTGATGTCCGGTCTATTAGCTCCCTAGGACTACACAATAGGGATTCATGCACCTGAATTTTTGGTTGTTGTGTTTTGTTGTGCTAGTAGGAAGATGTCCCGCCGAGGCCGCAGTCGTGGCAAGACCCATGTACCCGACTCCGAGACGGGAGAGGGTAGTACATGGAGGGGTTTGAGACAAGAGTTTGGCGAGATGATGTAAGGTTTCACCCAATCCTTTAGCAGCAGTAGCAAGGATGAAGCGAAGGGAGACCCATGGATCAAGCATTTCGGCCAGCTTGGAGCGTCGACTTTTGATGGGCGCGGCACACCAGAGGAGTGTGAGGCTTGGTTCCTGGAGGTGGAAAAGATCCTAGAGGGGATCGAGTGTCCAGCGGAGAAGTGGGTCCAGATCGAGGCATTTCAACTCAAGGGTGTTGTGGATCAGTGGTGGAGTACAATGCGCCGCACCAAATTTTCGAATGCAGACCTGTTGATGATCTCTTGGGAAGAATTTCGAGAGGCATTCTATGAGCGGTTTTTCCCTGAGCACGAGAGGGATAAGCTGGACAGGGAATTCAGGAACCTAAAGTAGGGGAACCAGACTGTGGCTAAGTATGAGTCGTCCTTCTTTCGGCTGGAGTAGTTCCCTCAGGCTGTAATTTCTGAGAAGAACAAGGCCAAGTGGTTTGTGGAAGGGCTAAACCATGTGCTGAGATCCAGAGTTATTGGCTTCTGATGTCAGACCTTAGCGGATGTTGTTGAGCGTGCAAGCTACTATACGAATGATCGAAGGCTGCTTCTGGAGGAGTATCCCAAGAAGGAAAAGGGGAGGAAGTCTGTCTCTCGACCTTGAGAGACCCTCAGTTTCTCGACCGTCTATGATTGGAGTGCCAAGTTCTAGGAGTTCTGCTAGCTTTGGGAATAAAAGGAAGTAATGGCCTACATCTGGTCAAGAAGAGAGTATAGGTTTCAGCCACGCAAGGTCCAGTAGCAGCACACAGATGGGACCATGCCATGTTTGTGGCAAGAAGGGGCATGTAGCGGCGCAGTGTTGGCACAGGCAGACAAATCTAGTCAGTGTAGTATGCTACAACTGCGGGAAGTCCCGGCACTACCAGAATGACTATCCCAGTCAGTCGACGCCAACAAGAGATGCGCCACGTCAGCCTACAAAGGGGAGAGTGTTCTCCATTGCTGCCCCAGATGCTGGTCCATCTGGAGATGTGGTAGAAGGTGAGAACTAGTGTGGCTATATTAATTAAGTCATGTCCTGTAATAATAGATCCTATGTGTAATTAACATTATTTCTTATTATGATTATGGTTGTGGTGTGTTAATTATAGGATCTTTTCTTGTGGCTGATCGGATGGCCCGAGTGTTATTCGACTCTGGGAGTTCATTTTCTTTTGTCTCCGAGTCATTTGCTTCTGAGATCAGGACTATGCTAGCCAGGTTGGCATTCCACTTAGATGTAGTCACTCCATTGGGAGAATACAGTCTACCGTGGAGATATTACAACAAGCTCTCGACGTTGACTTTAGTTTTAGTCCTGCTCTCTAGTGTTTAGCCCTAATACACCTTTGACATTCCCAGGGTTTTCGTTTTATTTTCCTTTTGGGCTTTTTCCTTTCCTTTCTTTTCTTTTCCTTTCTTTTTCTTTCTTTTGCTTTTCCTTTTGGGGTTCTCCTTTCTTGTTATTTTTTTGTTAGTGCCTGCCTATCACTACCTTCAGAGTCTACGCTATGACAACACACTTACTCGAAAGTGCCTCACCCCATTTTGAGTACCTGCCCATCACTACCATACAGATTTATGCTATGATAGCATACTCGACTTTCATGCTCTCCGCTCTTTTAGGTGCTTTCTAAGTTGGCTAGTTTGGTGTGCTCATCCATTAACGCCTTCTTAGACTTATGTTAGGATGCCACACTATACAAGGCGAGTGGGTTTATGATTTAGCTAAGCTCTGAGCCTGCCTTTCTCTTATGCCCCTCGTGCAGTGTGTTTGTGAGAATAGGACAAGATTAAGGTTACCCTAGTTGCTCAGCTTCTTTTCTATGTAGGAAACAATTCTCTTCCTTAGCTAGTACTAGGTCTTGGGGTCTTTCTGGCTTCAACATGTTGATCAAGGGTGTATTTCTAGAGTACATGTAAATTCCATGGATCTAAAGACATCTTCAGGTTGTCACAACCAATTGGTGGACCTTCCCTGAGTGTTACATTCTCTACTTAAAACCTAGATAATACTTTAGCATTTCTACTTAATGCCATAAGCAATTGGGTGTAACTCACACTCATCAATTATTATTATTACTTTAGTCTAGCTTAGCATTCAAAGAAAAACAAAGGCAGAGAAAACAAAAGACGAGAAACTTAATGTCTAATTTATATGTTTTCAAGATAAATTGACTTTGCCCCTAGTCAAGTTTAGTTGAGTCTCGTACCACCCTTCCCAGATGGAGGGCTTTACTTGATGGATGACTGTAGGAGCCTAGCCCTAGCATTGAGCATTCAAGTATTCGTGGTGCATCGTCTCGTTTTTCTTTTGGTTTGTGCCCAGTCCTTGCTTTATTAGGGTCACTGTCAGACTCCTCTTGACTTGCTTCTTGCAGGGTGCCCCTGGTGGCTTTGTTTAGGGTGCCCCTTTACGAGAGTCTGAGGAAGTGCCCATACAATCGACTACAACACTTGAATGAACTCCCATTAGGCTTTCTTTTTTCTTTAAACCACGGCTGTAGATATCTCGTTTTGGCACTTCTTTATCTTTATTAAGTCCCATTGCACCATAGCATGCTCCATACAGCTTTAGAGGTCTTTAGCTCAGCCCAAATAGTCTCCAAAAGCCCATTTGCTAGTCTAAGTCGTTGAACTCCCAAAACTAGGTGTTCAACATAAAACTTCACAAACTGGGCGTTCAACGTAAAACTCTCAAAATTAGACGTTCAATGTAAAACTCCCAAACGTGGGCATTCAACATTAAACTTCCAAAACTAGACGTTCAACACATCCAGGTCATTTCCTTCCCATTCTTTTCAAACTTTCCTTTTTTGAAATTAACGTAAATCATTATCAATATTAGCGAGTCTTCTTGCCTTATTTAGTGGTCTTTATTACCTCATTAAATGACTCGTTTGACCCACATTTGACCTGGTATCTAAATTTGGTAAGTTTTTAGCCTAAGGGTATTGAAAGGTTGATTCTGGACGTTCAACGTAAAACTCCCAATTCTAGGCGTTTTACACCTGACAACTCAGCAACGCTACATCAACCACTTTCCTTCTTTGTAAAATTTTGAATTCAAAATGTTTCCTTATTAGAAAGATTCCTCTAATCAAATATGACGTCAATCAGTGCTAATCAACCCATTAATTGATGGAATATTCCTTGAATATTACAGCTGTAACTCATGGGTGTGTTGAACTCCCCATTTGGGGCGTCTAACATAGAACACCCATATCTAGGCATACAACACTTCTGAATTGGAAACTTTTGATGTAGTTGTCCCAATCTTGCCAATTTTGGATCTTTGTACCATGTTTGATTTTCCCGTCCCTCTATAAATAGAGGAGCACTCCCAGCCTTTGGGAGGGGACCAAAAGTTTTTAGGGAACTATCTACATAGGGAGAAATCCAGAGAATGATGGGAAAAATATGGGGAAAGAGTAAAAGAAATTATGATAGAATTCTGAGTATGTGAGAGTAAGGAGGTTTTGAGCTTAAACCTTCAAACAGCTCCGCCCATGCCAGATCTGCATTTTGCATCATGCGTGTCTAGACCATGAACTAAAAGAGGTTTTCTATATCACTTTGCCTTTTTCATTTTCATTTCATATTTATATATTATAGTTAGGCATTAACATTTCATTGCAACCGGGGGGACAAAACCCCTTGGGTAAGTTTCTCTTCCTATTTCATATTTGTAATTTATTTTGTTGAATTGCTTACTACACCATACTAATCCACAACATTTTTTATTTTGTTTTGCAAGGAAAAGAAGAAGAAGAAGAAGCTCATCTACACAGCCACCCTTAGGCGATGATGGCATCGTCCTAAGGTAGCTGAACCTGCAACTACAACATCTCTCCAAGGCAACTTGAGGGCCAGCGAAAGCGAACCAAGAATGGCGATCACACTAATTCTGACATCCATGGAGTGAAGGAAATGGATACAAAACAAAGGTACACAAGTGAAGTGGGAAAAGGCGACAAACGAACGCACACAAAACGCTTCTTCCAAAATCCCGCATCCACAGTTTGATGATCATGGTGGGATGGCAAAAAGTGCTCTAGTGCTAAGGTGAGTGTTCCCTTCTTCTTCCATCTTTTCTTCTCCATGCATCTTTTATTTTCTTTTGTGGATTTTTAAGAGACGTGGCGAAATTCCTCAAAGTGTTTTGAGGCACTACAACCTCTTGATTATTTGGTTTTCTTTCACTCTTAAATGCATGCAACCACTTCTCATTTGATTTTGATTTTTAGGAGTAAAGGTGATTGAATAAAAAAGGCAATTTTTTTGCCGAAAATCACTGTCAGTGCGTTAAATGCCCATATCTGGGAGTTCAACGTTAAACACCTATTATTTGGAGTTCAACATTAAACACCAGATTTTGGGAGTTTTACGTTAAACACCCATTTCTGGGAGTTCAACGATAAACGCCCTAGTCTGGGAGTTCAACACATCTGAACAGAATTACCTTTGTTTTCAAAATTTCTCTTTGTTTTCTTTTTATAACTAGCTCAAATAATAAGGTGTGAGATGATCGGCTTTGCTGTATGGACCAAAACCTTGATTTTTTGGGTGCTTTTCAAAAAATAAAAATAAAAATGGATGTTTTCTCTGTGACTTGCTTAGCCCTTATTAGGAACTAATTTGATTGTGCCTTTTCTTGGGCTATGTTAATTACCCCTCAAGTCCCAAACACCTCTACTATAAAGGGCTTGAGGAGGGTATTTTCGTTGTCATTAGCTTGCACAAGAGCCACTTTTTTCTTTCCCTTGACTCTCTATGAAAACTAATTAGAACCCAAGTCTAGACTTGTATTCTCCCTCCCTCTTATATGGTTTGATGTGGTTGTGTGTTTGAATACACGAGAAACCCGATCAATCCTAAGTACATTGGGCTCTACCTCTACGGAGTAGGGATATAAGTACGCTTAGGCTCCCCTAATGACCCTCAGGAGTTGAGGAAAAAGGACAGTACCCAAGAAGAGTAATTTTATCCTATTTGTGAGGAGCCATAGGTTACCCTGGAGAAAGCGATACCTAAACCATAGGCACCTTGAGAGCTACACATGTTTAAGACACTAATAAAGTGAAAACATACATCAAGCTTTTAAACGCTTGTTCGAAAGTATTTCTATGCAGTTCTATAAATAGGGGTGTTGAACGCCCAACCTAGGGCATCTTACGTTAGATGCACCAAACAAAGTGTTTAACACATTGTGTGGTTTTCTACTAATTTCTGGCTTTTATTCGTGGGAATGATGAATGTCACAGGGTGATTATCTGAACAAATACCTTAAACAATACATTTTCAGTCCAATTTTCTTTCTTTTTTTTAAAGACTTGTAATGGATTCCAAAAATTCATTGTAAATTTTACTTTTATCAAGTGTAATCCTTTCCCTTTGTTAAAAATCAAAAAAAAAAGGAAAAGAGAGCCAAAAAGAAACAGAAGAAAAGACAGATTAAAAAAAAGCAATAAAAAAGAGATCAAAAAGGAAAAATTGGAAGACAATAAGGCCCATTAAATGCCACATTTACAGCATCCACCGTTAAATGCCTAAAAATAGGCATTTAATACCAAAAGGCTGGTTAAAGTGTTATACGCTTTATAGTTGACGTCTAACGTTGAATGGTTGTTGCTGGGCGTCCAACACTGTCAGATTGCTTCAACTCAAATCAATGTAGTTCATCTTGCCGCCAACCAAATCTAGATGCCACAACATAAAGCACAAGGAAGGTGTGCCAAGGGTCTGTAAGAACTAAATAAATAATATTAGACATTGTTTGCATTGACCAAATCAACATTTAAAGAGGTAGCAGTGGATAGAGGTGTTAGACGCCCAATTCTTGGCGTCTTAGATAAGACGCAAAACATCTTGTGTCTTACACTTTCTGTTCAGAACTTAAGTCAAAATAACAAGGAAGCTAGCCCGAAATGTCTGGATCCAATAGCAGCCAATCAGATACAGCCATTATGCCAAAGGAGGAACCTATTTTGAAGTTATTTCATCCAACCACTGGAGAAGAATTGGATCCTGACTCGATCCAATATCAAGCCTTGTGTCGCTTCATTTATAGTGATACCAACCACCTTGGCCCGTCAGGGATGGAAAATCAACAAAATGATGATCCTCATCATGGTCAATACCTCCCTGGTGAAGGACTATGAAGGCCCATTACAAACCACATCTATGAAAGTCTATACCAGGGACAGCTCGAAAATGCACCATCGGATACCGAACACCAGGGGCAAAGAAACGATCCAAATGGAGGACTTCAAACAAAGGCAAGCCCTTTGTTCTTTGAGCTACCACAGCAGCTGCCACATGGCAAGTATGCAGAAAGAGTCAATCCACTTTTCTTCGATCAACCAGATTAGGACATTCATAATCAGATTCCTTTTCAACTATATGCAAGCCAAGCATCATCGTCTCAAGCCAATGGTGGATTCAGTAACTTAGAAGAAATGAGGAAGATTTTAAATTCCCTAGGGGTTCAGACACAAGCTCTCTCCACCTTTGACACAAGTAAATTTCCGTCATTCCAGCTCTCTCCTGGCTTCAAGTACCTGAAGAATCCAAAGTTTGATGGAACCACCAATCCATATAGCCACATCATGCAATTTCAAATGGAATCAGCCCCATACTTTCATGATCTGGGGCTCATTGTATACCTTTTCTTTCACTCATTAGAAGGAGAACCCATGGATTGGTTCCTCACTCTCTCAAAGGAAGAGCTCAGTAGCTTTATCAAGATCAAGGAATGCTTCTTAGTCGAGTATCAACACAAGATCACTTCGAAGCCAACTTTCCACAACCTGAGTAGAGAGAGCATAAAGCCAGGCAAAGAATGGGTCACCTTTGCAAATAGATGGCGAGAAATGGCTGCGAGATCCAGCCTAGACATCCTTGAAAGGCAAATTATCCAAACACTACTTGCAAAGTCAACCAGATTAATGAAAAGAGGGCAAGTAAATGCATACTACCCTACTGTGACATCACTTGATGAGGTGGCCACTTCTGTGAAGGAAAACTTGCATGAATTCCAAGAAGCAGAGTGCAACACTGAGCCAATGTATCATGTCCAAGCTGGAAAGCCAAAGCAGTGGGACCAACCTCCTCAGATGTAAGATCATCAACAGAATGGTAATGACAGAGGTAGCCACCATAATACAACTCCACGGCAACAGTCGAAAGGACCAAGACGTGCAAGTTATCCTCCCCTCCCAGTCAAGTTGGCAGACATATTTGAAGAAATGATGAAAGCTCGAACAATCAATCTCCCACCTCGAAGACCAAATGGAAGAAACTGTGACAAAAATAAATATTGCCCATTTCACCAAAGACATGGGCATCTTTTAGAAGACTGTTAGGGCTTCAAGGATATCGTCTACGACTAGGTCGAGGAAGGTAGAATAGAGTGGGATGCATTAATAGAAAAGGTCAAGAGGTGCCATCAAGCATGAGCCAAGCTAGACGTCAACAGAGGTTACACTAGGGGCAGCCCCCTAACTATTGTAAATAAGCTTTAGTTTCCCTATTTTCCTTTTTGTTTATGGAAAATACATAAATAAAACATCCTTTTCCTTCATGTGGTTAAAACATCCTTTTCCTTCATGTGGTTAAAAAATTTAAAAAAAACTTAATAAAAAGGAAACCTTACCACAAAAGCATGGGAAATTGAGACTGACTGGGAAAGGACCATACTTGGTGATTGAGACATATCCGTGCAACACCTATGACACTGGGCTTGAGCATTCTTGAAATGCACTGCACCTCAAAAGGTACTACCCTTGACATGCATACTAGGCCTATAGACTGCTCGAGCTTGCGAACTGGCTATTTCCCAAAACTTAGGAACCTTGTCCTTAGCCTCACCTCACAAATGCATTATGGGAAAAAGGGATCAAGGGTTTGACACTGAGATTGAGGCAAACTTTCAAGGGTTCCCCCTCCGATCCATGAATAACAAGTCCATATACTTCCCTGGAGTTGGACATGCTATCCAAGCATAAATCTTAGTAAATTGTGATTGGGTAGGTGTCCAAGGCCAAGCCTAGAAGCACAAAAGAGGGGAGTATACCAAAATAAAGAGGTGATTCGATCCAACAATAATAGATATCTATTAACCGAACCCTCAAAAAAAGGTGAGACCACTAACGCTCAGTAGGTGTGCTATCAATGCATAAAATCTCAATAAATAATCATAGGTAGACACCTATTAAAAGAAAAGAAATGAAAGCAAAAAAAGGAAAGATGGCAGCAAAGAAGTTGTTCATGGACCAAAAGAAAGATAGAGGGGAAAAGATGGCAACAAAGAAGCTATCTAAATGGAAATGAATGAACAGATGGTAGCAAAAAAGTTGTCCAGTGTTAAAATAAAAAAAGAATGGGAATCAAAAAGCGCCATAGGAATCGACCTTGGGCCAGTGGGGGTTTAGAACTCTAGGTCAAGCCAAAGTCTTAGAACAAGACACTGCCCCTTTCTTCCCACACCCTGCACTACATACTCAGAGGCAAAGGGTAGAAATCCTAGGACTAGGGGTAGTTAGTACCAAGGCAAGTCAGAAGCATCCAATGGCCCAAGAAGTGCACAAGGGTTCTAATTATTAAGGTTTCCATCCACAAAGTCTTCTTTCTCTTGACTTCATGAAAAGAGTTTCCTTCTCCAAAAAATCAAAAAAATCCAAAAAGAATAGAAAAGTCCAAAATTCAAAAAAATATAGAAAATTCCAAAAGCCAACAACAACAAAAAAAAAAAAAGTCCAAAATCCAAAAAATAGAAAAGTCCAAAATCCCAAAAAAATTCCATAAAAAATCCAAAAAACCAAAAAAATCCAAAAAAAACAAAAAACCCACCAAAAAAAAAGAAATTTCCAAAATTCAAAAAAAATAGAAAACCCAAAATTCAAAAAGAGATCCAAAATGAAATAGAAAAATAAGGTAAAATCTACCCAACCAACACCATTTCATAAAACTGATAATAAGTAGGGCCTATGATGCAAGAATCAAGGAGATTTGCATTCCCATGTTTTGAACTTTCCCACTCAGATGATCATCTTCATTTATACAACAAAGTTGAGGCTCGACTTGTTATCCTCCACCTAAGTTTATCTCATGTAATAAATATTTATTACCTTTCTTTGGACTAAAGGGCCAGGGGCACCCTAGTGGAATAGCATTTTGCTGAGATTTTGCAAGAAATGGCTAACTTGCGTAGGATACAACATTCTCTGTGTCTTACATTAGATGTTAAATATTGCAGCATCTAACGCTAAAAAGATTTCCAAATGCCAGATGCAACAAAGTATGCGTCATGTGTTAGACACAGGAAATGCAATGTCCAACACTTCTAGTTCAGTTTCAAGACTAGCATGCCAAAATTCATGTGTTTTTCAACCATGACTAAATAAAGCTAACGTAGTTAGCAGAGAGGAGGTCAACCCCCTTTGCCTGACACCTGGGAATATCATAGACCTCTCACTCACTAACTTACGTGTCATAGGACGACAGCTCCTATGGAGAGTGTAGGCTACACTCGATGAAGGGGAACTTGACTATGACAAACTACATGCACATGTCAATCTGCTTTGAATGGTGAGCCAAATTTCAGAGCCATCTCGGTATACAAATCAAAGCAAGCTATGATGGAGGAACCTTACTATTCAGGATCATGCATTGCATACCAAAAAACCACCCCTCCTTGCATTTTCGCTAGCATGCATCCATGCATAGCATATTACATTGCATCATATTCCATTTTGACCCTCCTCAAACTTCCTCACTCTTGTGTTGGTTGTCTCAAATCTTTCCTTTGTCACCACCTTGGATAACACTTGAGGCCGAGTCCTCTCTTTTGACCTCCTCAAATTACGCCCGAGGCCGAGTCCCTTCTGACCCCTTGGCTTACACTCAAGGAAGTGCCCTCCCAATTTGACCTCCAGGTTACACCTGAGATTATGATCTTTTGTTTGACTCCTTGGGTTATGCCCAAGGATGTGTCTCTGATGTTTGACCTCCAAGGTACGCCTGAGATTTTATTTGACCACCTCGGGTTACGCTTGAGGCAATGTCCTCTCAGTTTGACCTTCTGGTTACGCCCAAGGTTTTGATCTTTTGTTTGACCCATTTGGTTACACCCAAGGATGTGTCCTCCTTTATTTGACCTGCAAATTATGCCTGAGGTCGTGAGTCCTTTCAGTTGGCCTACAAGTTATGCCTGAGGTTGTGTTTGACCCCTTGGGTTACGCTTAAGTATGTGTTCTCCCCGGTTTGGCCTGCAAGTTATGCCTAAGGTTGTGTTTGATCCCTTGGGTTATGTCCAAGGATACGTCCTCTTTAGTTTGGCCTACAAGTTACGCCTAAGGTCGTGTTTGACTCCTTGGGTTACGCCTAAGGATGAGTCCTCTCTAGTTAACCTCCAGGTTACGCCTGAGGTCATGTTTGACCCCTTGGGTTACGTCCAAGGATGAGTCCTCTCAGTTTGACCTCTAGGTTATGCCTAAGATAGTGTTTGACTCCTTGGGTTACGTCCAAGGATATGTCCTCTTTAGTTTCGCCTACAGGTTATGCCTGAGGTCATGTCTGAACCCTTGGGTTATGTCTAAGGGTATGTCCTCTCAATTTGACCTATAGGTTATGCCTGAGGTCGTTTGCCCCTTTGGTTACACCTAAGGATGTTCTTTTTCAGTTGGGCCTACAAGTTACGCTTGAGGTTATGATCTTTTGACCCCTTGGGTTATGCCCAAGGATGTATCTTTCCAATTTGACCTCTCAGGTTACACCTGAGGTAGTACTTCCTTTCCTTGACCTCACAGGTTACGTCTGAGGCAGTGTCCTCCCAATATGAACTCTCAAGTTATGCCTGAGGTAGTGTCTCTTTTCTTTGACCTCTGGGGTTACGTCCAAGGTAGTGTTCTTCTAATTTGACCTCTCAAGTTACGCCTGAGGCAGTGTCCTTCCAATTTGACCTCTCGGGTTACGCCTAAGGCAGTGTCCTTCCAATTTGACTTCTCAGGTTATGCTTGAGGCAATGTCCTCCCAATTTGACCTCTCAGGTTACGCCTAAGGCAGTGTATCCTTCCTTGACCTCTTAGGTTATGCTTGAGGCAATGTCCTCCCAATTTGACCTCTCAGGTTACGCTTGAGGCAGTGTCTTCCTAATCTAACCTTTTAGGTTACGCCTGTGGCAGTGTCCTTCCAATTTGACCTCTCAAGTTATGCCTGAGGCAATTTCTCCTTTATTTGACCTCTCGGGTTACGCTTGAGGCAGTGTCTCCTTTCTTTGACCTCTCGGATTACGCCTAAGGCAATGTCTCCTTTCTTTGACCTCTCAAGTTACGCCTGAGGCAGTGTCCTCTTAATCTAACCTCTCAGGTTACGCCTAAGGCAGTGTCTTCCCAATCTGACCTCTCAGATTACACCCGAGGCAATGTCCTTCCAATCTGACCTCTTAGGTTACGCTTGAGGTAGTGTCTTTCCAATTTGACCTCTCAGGTTACGCCTGAGTCAGTGTCTCCTTTCTTTGACCTCTTGGGTTATGCTCAAGACAGTGTCCTAATTTGACCTCTTAGGTTACGTTTGAGGTAGTGTCTTTCCAATTTGACCTCTCAGGTTATGCCTAAGGTAGTGTCCTCTTAATTTGACCTCTTAGCTTACGCCTAAGGCAACGTCCTTCCAATTTTACCTTTCAGGTTACGCCTAAGGCAGTGTCCTCTCAATTTGATCTCTTAAGTTACGCCTGAGGTTGTGCCCCAACATTTGCCCCCTTAGGTTATACTCGAGGCCAAATCATATCCTTATGCAAGTCAAATCATAATCCTCGAGTGTCGGATCCTTTATCCAGCTCACCCACATTAGAATCCTCTAAGTGTTGGATCACTTATCCAGCTCGATCTCTTATCCAGCCTAGTCGCAGCAAGTGTTGGATTTCCTACCCCTTCTAGCTTGGTTTCATACCCAAGTGTTGGTCATCCCAAACTTCTCGAGTATCCAGCTCGATCTCTTATCCAGCCATGTGGCAATAGGTGCTGGATTTCCTCCCTCTTCCAGCTTTGTTTCATGCCCAAGTATTTGTCATTCCAAACTTTCCGAGTGTTGGATCCTTTATCCAACTCGATCTCTTATCTAGCCTGGTGGCAACAGCTGTCGAATCTTTTTCCTCCCTTTAAAACACCTGAGTCGTGCTAAACATAAATATCGTCAAGCCTTGAAGCTAGTTTCATGGCGAAACCATCTTCAAGGAGGGGCAAACTGTAGATATCTTGTTTTAGCACTCCTTTATCATTATTAAGTCCCATTACACCATAGCATGCTCCATACATTTTTAGAGTTCTTTAGCTCAGCCCAAATAGTCTCCAAAAGCCCATTTGCTAGTCTAAGTCGTTGAACTCCCAAAACTGGGCGTTCAACGTAGAACTCCACAAGCTGGACATTCAACGTATAACTCCCAAAATTAGATGATCAACATAAAATTCCCAAACCCAGGCGTTCAACGTTAAACTCCCAAAATTAGGCGTTCAACACCTCCAGGTCATTTCCTTCCTATTCTTGTCAAACTTTCCTTTTTTGGAGTTGACGTAAATTATTATCAATATTAATGAGTCTTCTTGCCTTATTTAGAGGTCTTTATTACCTCATTAAATAACTCGTTTGACCCACATTTGACCTGATATCAAAATTTGGTAAGTTTTCAGCCTAAGAGTGTTGAAAGGCTGATTCTAGGTGTTCAATGTAAAACTCCCAATTCTGGACGTTTTACACCTAACAACTCAGCAACACCACATCAACCACTTTCCTTGTTTGTAAAATTTTGAATTCAAAATGTTTCCCTATTAGAAAGATTCCTCTAATCAAATATGACATCAATTAGTTGAAAATTTTGAATTCAAAATGTTTCCTAATTTGGAACATTCCTCTAATCAAGCGTGACGTTAATCAGTGCTAATCAGCCCATTAATTGATGGAATATTCCTTGAATATTATAGCAGTAACTCATGGGTGTGTTGAACTCCCCATTTGGGGCGTTAACATAGAACGCCCAGATCTTGGTGTACAACACTTTTGAATTGGAAACTTTTGATGTAGCTGTCCCAATCTTGCCAATTTTGGATCTTTGTACCATATTTGATTTTCCCGTCCCTCTATAAATAGAGGAGTACTCCCAGCCTTTGGGAGGGGACTAGAAATTTTAGGGAACTACCTACATAGAGATAAATCTAGAGAATGATGGGAAAAATATGGGAAAGAGTAGAAGAAATTATGATAGAATTCTGAGTATGTGAGAGTAAGGAGGTTCTGAGCTCAAACCTTCAGACAGCTCCGCCCATGCCATATCTACATTTTGCATCATGTGCATCTAGTCCATGAACTAAAAGAGGTTTTCTTTATCACTTTATATTTTTAATTTTCATTTCATATTTATTTATTACAGTTAGGCATTAACATTTCATTGCAACCAGGGGAACAAAACCCCTTGGGTAAGTTTTCTCTTCCTATTTCATATTTGTAATTTATTTTGTTGAATTGCTTACTACACCATACTAATTCATGACATTTTTGATTTTTTTTTTTTTTTGCAAGGAAAAGAAGAAGAAGAAGAAGCTGATCTACACAGACACCCTTAAGCGATGATGGCGTCGTCCTAAGGTAGTTGAACCTGCAACTACAACATCTCCCCAAGGAGTCTCGAGGGCTAGCGAAAGTGAACCGAGAGTGTCGATCACACTAATTCTGACATCCGTGGAGTGGAGGAATTGGATACAAAACAAAGGGACACAAGTGAAGTGGAAAAAGGCGACAAACAAACGCACACAAAGCACTTCCTCCAAAATCCCTCATCCACAACGGCCACTGATGTCTCCATCAGTCTCTCCCTAGCCATTGCACTCATAGATGCCCCTAGTGGGCTCCCCTCTCTTGGTAGAATCAGGTGGCTCGAGAGGAGGATTAGCCCTTGCGTGGGCTACTTGAAAGAGCTGCTGGTGCTGACAAGGAGAGTTGAATACAGCTTTTATGTCATACCAATCAGAATCAACATACTCATTATACACAGGCAAATCTCCTAGTTCATGGGCCGGTTCATTTTGTACTAGAGGAGTCTGTATGATAATTGATTCAATCACTTCTCCTCTAGTCTCTTCAAAAGATCTTTGATGTATAGAGGATGTAGTGGGCAATTCGTCAAGTGATGTGGCATCTCCAGTTGCTTCCTCTTGGGCCTGCTTAAGGGTGGGCTTAGAAGCCAAGTCTTCCTTTGCCAGTGGATGTGGTAGCACTATCACTTCTGCCTCTAGTTCTATAAGGTCCTTCGCCCTTGGATTCTCTAGAGATGATGGGAAGTCTAATCCTGAAGTTGGGATTTGCTCTAGTACATGGAGACCTTCACAGTTTTCTACTTCAAACAAGCACTCTGAGTTGTAATCTTCAGGTCAAGGTTTTGCTGCCCTAACTCTATTGGTGCCCCTTGTTCCGTAGTTTCTTTTACTTGTTCAATTACTATCACTTTATTGGTGTGAGCCCCTTCAAGATGCTCCATTGCTTGTTCTTTCACGACGTCTAGGATAGCTACCTCTTGTATCTAACGTTGTTTGAAGTCACAAATTACAGAGAAAAGAGATTCCTTCCATTCCCAATTACGTGGTGGCTATGTACTTTGTTTTTATCATACGCTTCCTCATGATTTAACCACGGATCTTGTTGTTGCCTCATGTTCCTCAACCATTTTTGAAAAGGAGGCCACAAGGTGTCACCTTGATCATGTAGGTCATTGATCTTGTCCTCGACAACGTAGCATTCTCCCAAAGTGTGCCCGTTCTTCTGACAGTATGGACAATGTCTACCCATGTTCGTGCTTGGTCCACTTGATTGGGATGAAGGGAGTTGGATGCCTCCACTCTCTACTAAGACATCATGAAGAAATTCAGGAAGTGGCAAATAGTGCTGCCTCTTTGGCCCTCTATATTTTCTTTGCCCCTGATTCTGGTGTTGAGCTTGCTGAATTGCTTGGATAGGTTGAAATTTTTGGGGCTGATGTCGCAATTGTACTTGTTGTGGTTGCTACGAAGAGTAGGACTATTGATATAAATCATATTTTGTGACATTTGGTATAAATTTCAAAAATTGGTATCTAACAATTGGCAAATATTTAAAATTGCTCATGATCTTGATGATTATTGAATATCTTGTCATAAGAATTTTGAGCATAAGTGGATTTTTTTTATGACCTTACCTTTAAATATGATTCTTTTTTAAAATCTTATAACTTTAGTTTTGATGTTTACATTGCATAACATTTTTGTTGAAAAAGGGGGAGAAATCCATTGCATTCTCTATTCTTTGTGATTAAGACAAAAAGGAGAGAAAATTAGAATAAATGGAAAAGGGTTTGAGCTTTATCGTATAAATTATTAGGAAATGACAAAAAGGGGGAGTATATTGACACATCTTTATGCAAGGTTAAATAAGCTTACAAAAAGGGAGAGAGAACTAGATTTTTATTTGTGTTTTTTTTTTTTTGCTAATGACAAAAAGGGGGAGAGTACTAAGAAAAGTCAATGTATTGTTTTACCTTGAAATATTTGTAGTTTTGTCATCATAAAAAAGGGAGAGATTGTTGACTTTATTAGCCTTATCTTAATTTTAATGATAACAAAAGACTAATGTGCTTTATGAGAATATTTCATAGTTTATATTTGCAAAGAAGATCAATGATGGACTCAGAAGAATCAAGCTTAATGGGAAGCTATCAAAAGAAAAAGATCCATGTGCCACCAAGAAGAATTCAAGATGAAGGAAATGAAGAAGAAAAATTAAATAATCTTTGTAATTATTATGATGTAATTTTTGTATTTTTATGTACTCCTAGGAACTCGTAATTATCTCTCAAATACCCACATAGAGCCATGGGAAGATTGCATTAGCCCCAAAACCCATCATTCATTGAAAACATTCATTATAGGGCTAACAGGGTATTTTCGACATATCGAATTTCCTCGGTATACCGACATATGTGTAGATTAGAAAAATCAGAATAGAAATCCAGAACGGCATACCAAAATTCACTGGCATACCGAATCAGAGA
Organism: Posidonia australis; assembly: GCA_024699735.1. Classification (NCBI taxonomy): domain Eukaryota; kingdom Viridiplantae; phylum Streptophyta; class Magnoliopsida; order Alismatales; family Posidoniaceae; genus Posidonia; species Posidonia australis. The sequence goes on from JAMKQA010027498.1 coordinate 24,952, forward strand.
TTTTAGGCATACCGAATTATTTTTGATATACCGATGTGCCCAACCCTTGTAGATTTCAGTCGACCACTTTGATTTCGGCATACCAAATTGGTAGCCGTTAGTGAACATTAGAGAAACGTTAGACACATTCTTATATCCTTATTTTCCTATAAATAGTCTCCCATTATTCACCTATATACACCTAATACTTCCTACAGATATAGAGCTTCATTGAGAAACCATTGTGTCAGCTTTCCATGTCTAAAAACTAGCATTCCACTCACATCCATTGAATTGAGCTTCAAGCACATCATCAATTGGATTTCTCCATCACTTGAGCTAGAAGCTTCATTTCCAACCATCAAGCCTTGCCAAGTATTTGGGAGAAGTAAAAAGTAAGTGTTGTATTTTTACATTTATTGAGTCCTTTCTTCTCCGGTTGTGAGAAGAGGAATCCGTGGTTTTTGCAAGGCTTTGACGAGGGTTCGTCAAAGTAGTGTAACAGCAAGACCTTGGCCCGGAACAAGATCATAATAGGGAAATTCTTGAGGAGTGGACTAAGCTAGGGAGGCTGAACCACTATAAAATTCTTGTGTGAATCATTGCCTCTCATCCCCTTCTATGCATGCTATAGTTTAACATCAAACTTTCCTAGCTTACCTCGATTTACTTGTCATTTGCTTAAAAACTTGCAAATTGCTAAACAAATAATAATATTACATATAATTCCGTTAATTCACTATTCACCTCCCCTCTAGTGAAGCCTATGAATCCTTACACTCTCCATAGGTGGTGTTTGCCCTTGCACATAAGTATGTGCTTCTATTGACATCTAATATTGGTGAGCGGGAGATTGTATCCCTGGTACTTGATTAGTAGGAGGCGTTATCCATTGTTGACTATAGACTTGGTCGTGCAATACTTGACAGGGATATGAGTGTTGTTCAAGCTTGAATTGTCTATCTTCGCTCCCGCCATTAATGTATAGGTGGGGGTTGACCATTCCCTGGATGAGTGATGGGCAAGTTTGATTTTTGACGCTTGGTGTAGTGAATTAGGATGCGATTGGCGGTTGAGGGGTACTTACTAGGTTGATTGTGGATACAAATGGATTAGGGTAGGGAATGGATTAATATAGTAGATCATTATGTGTTTGACGAGATGGAGTAATGGGAAACAACTGATTTGATTTGATGGATTCTCTGATGGGATATTGGGTTATGTGAGAATTGGTTTGTGTATATGGAGAAATGGAATAATAGGGTGGATTAGGAGGGGTGTAGGCTGAGGTGTCGAAAAGGAATTGATCACCCCTTACTACACAAGTATTAGGTCAGTCCATTACTTGAAAACTATTACCTAGATGTAGGCGTGTGATATTGCTTCTGATAGCATAGATGGGCTCCCTTGGTTCTTCTTCTTAGACTATTACAAGAAATTATACTCTTTGAAACTCTACTTCTAACCTATTACAAGTATTTAAAGAGATTACAAACTCGATGTAATAAAATACAAAGGAAAATAGACGATTACAACTTTACTTAATAAAGTAAATAGTGATCCAAGAATGTCGCACTGATGTCCCTATAACCTGTACATGCAATCACAGCCAAACCAACCTACAAACAAGGCACCCAAACATGATCTATCTAACGTTACCTATAGAGGTGGAAGTGGGAAACGACGTCGAAGAGAGCAACGACGGAAATTGACACTGTTAAGACAGGCAGTAAGGATGCCTGTCCTTCCAACAACTGAAATCTATCCTTGACAGATTGCATGTCAAACAATCTTGGTTAAACAAATAGGCTTCAGACAGAACACAGATTTTACTTATTCAAATAGTTAATTAATCAATTAATTGTCTTGCATTCTCTCAGCTATTAGGTTCCTAAGGTTGGGGAGTAAGGTTGTCTTCGTGTGTTCTAAGGGTCACTCAATAGGATATTGGCTCTCTTCAGGTACCACCCTTTGATCTTTGTTAGGGTCTACCAAAGAGGCTTAGGCTGCGAGTTTGTTTCTCTATAAAGGGTCCCGTAAACCAAAATTCTGTCCTTAGGATCATTTCCTAGTAAATCACAAAACAATAAATAAACAAGCAACAGTAAAGTGTCAAGTATCTACTAAGATATATTACAGACTCAGGGAGAAAGATAGAGTCAATAATACATCTTTAAGACACCTTAAGTCCTCAACCTAATGATCACAACCAAGCGCATAGCATGGGTGAGCGACTGGCACTGACCTAATTCACTCGACTTGATTGCTCTAATTAGGATGAGATTTTTCTTTAGGAACTTTCACTTTACTTTCAAGCAGTTACTTTCCACTCTATTGGTGGACAGAAAACAAATATAAAAACCATTAAAAAACTAAAAAAGTAACAAATGGATAAGGAAAAAAAATTTGAACTACTGTAGATCTAAAAAACAATGCAAACAAGTAAAAAAATTGAACGATCCATAGTAAAAGGCCCTGATCGAGTTTACGTTGCCTATTTAGTAGGCACCGATATGAGTTGCCACCTCTAAGTGTGACGAGATTCGACGTCGATTTTACTGGCGGCTTGACTTGTGGGCTTGTTATTGTTAAGAAAAATCCTAATAAAATGTCTAGGTGTTGTGAAATCTTAAACGCACGACTTCCATATTGAAAACTACACCTAAGTCTAAGATAAATGAAAATAAACAACGTAAAGGGAAGGGAGTCTTACATAACACGGGAGTTGGCTTAAATCGACCCCACCATAATCGCCAAATCTGTGGATGGAAGATTTGAGGGTTGATGAGGTTGGTCGTCCACGCTTCCACGTACATCGATGACTTGGTTGTGATTGCCACTTGTCGATTTAATCAGACCGACTGATAAGGCGCCTATAGGAGTTGTGGTTGGATTGATGGTTGTGGGTTATCGGTTCATTGGGTCGATGGTAGGATGCTGCCCAATGACTTCCTCGTGCTATATAGTATACTCCTTTTCTTCATAAACAACAAAACAATTCTAGATTAGCCTAAGTATAGTAAATGAAGTCAGAAAAATAACAAATAACATGAATAAATAAAACTAATACTAACCAGGGGATTGTCCCTGCATGCATATGCTATGGACCTATCTAGGAATGCAATGAGTATGTAAAAAATAATTGGAATAAATACTCCTTTCACTCTTGTACTCTTGGTATGGGGTTGAGGAAACGAAGTCACAGATGGAGCTCTAGAGACGCGTTTTAGCTCTAGAAGGATTGGATCTCTATGGATCTAAGTTTTCATATAAGGTTTGGACAAGGTAGAAGAGCTAAGGCTCTCTCTCAAGACCTCTCTCTCTCAAATCTCAAACTCTCCCATAGGGTTTCTCTCAAGCTCTCCTAGGGTTTTCAAATGGCTTCCCTTAGATTTAAAAATGCCTCATCTTAAACTCATGATCTAGGAGTCTTTTTATAGAGCTTGGAGGTGCCAAATCTCATCAAGGATGAGTAGCAGATCTAAGGACCAGGATGAAACTCTCTTAAAATAAAAAAAATTGATATTTATTGTCGTCGCCTATGGAACTGGTGACAGAATCATTGCGTCGTCGCATAAACTAGTGAAAAGGTTGGAGATTCCATTTTCACTCGACATAGAGAATAATTACCTAAAAGGCAATAATGTATTCCATGTCAGCTAGTCATCGGTTGCACAGGCGTCAAGCAACCAAAAAGGCAAAATTTCAAAAATTAAGATCTCAAAATATCCTATTACAAATCTAATAACAAATAACGACCAAATTAGCATTTAAAATCATCTTTGTAATGGAAAGATATTTTAAATAAATTTTCAAATTAAAATTACACTTAAATGTTAAGTAAATCAAATTTGAAATTTATATCTCCAACAATTACAAAGAAACTATCAGTTAACATCAAGGATAGATTTGATTTAATTTAGATTTGTAATTACCTAGATATTTTGGATTTTATCTTTATTTTTAAACATTATCTTGATTTTAATGTAGTTATAACATTTAAAAATGTGATAACTAAATATGAAATCTCTTTTTTATAAAAATAAAGATATATGATCTTTATTATGATGTCATCCATATTTCTAGAAATTATTGAATTAATTGGCATTTGTAAAGATTTATATGATATTCCATATATATTTAAGTGCTAGAAAAATTGTAGAAATTATAATAATTATGAAAAAAAACATGGTAATATTTTATAAATATCCCATATATCATATTAAAGCCTATGATAACAAAATATATTAAGAGAGATTACCAGAATACTCGTTGTCTCCCACTATGGTGACTAGATCTTCGTATCGCCTATCTAAGAGGCAATGAGTTATGTAGACCATTTTAGCAGCAATGAGATCTATCACCTGTCATCGAGGCAACATTCTAGTCTTTTATTGTTTATCCCCTGTATTTTATATTAATCTATAGAGATATGTTAAAAGTCCAGAAAACCTCATGAAATTCCACAAAATCATAAAAACACCTTCTTTAAGATCAAGATACTCAAATCTACCACTAATTTGAGTAAGCCAGGAGTATCAACTTTGCCACAGCTAATTACTCATACCAAAAAGTTTTCAAGGGTCTCAAACCTACCACCAGTTTAAGTGTGTTAGATTTGCCACAGCTAACGACATTGAATCAAGTAAAATCAAGAATATTTTTAAAGAAATCATCGAAAATTTGGAAAATGTGTTATAAATCCTTAGTCATGTGATTTAGGGCGCCTCAAGGTTTCCTATCTATAATTAACTCTAAAAAATGCAAAAATGGGATATCTACATGCGACATTCCAGTAACTCCTTTGGAAAGATGTCAAGGTACTCTCGAACAATTAGTATATATTGTACCCCTAGAACTAGCAAGGATGATACTATCTCACTAGCCAAGTAGCCCACATTGTATTTTGCTATATGGTGGTAGGCCTTTATTGCCAAGATTACTTTTTTTAGCTCTCTCAGTTCGATTCCTTGCACCATGCACCATCCTTAGCCTAGACATTCCGCCAACACTCTCTTCTTTACATGGTCTATCATTGCTGAATGCTACGTCAGCTAGTCCATTCCTAAAATGACATCATACTCCTACATATCCATTATGATTAAATTAGCCTTGGAGTTCTTGTCCCCCAGTTTAACATTAACTGATCGTAGATATCTCCAAGCTAGGTTGTGCTCTCCCAAGGGAGTCACGTGACACCTAAGCCTGATTATTCATTTTAATTGTAAACCATGTAATTAATTGTAATAATCTATAAATGGTTTATTAATGGATAATCTGTTGTTTCTTGTGATTGTGAGGATTTAGTTAGCTTACTGTGCACCTGGTTGTGATTTGAGACCAATGTGGTGTCTGGTTTGAGGATACACAGTCGCCTCGGTTTGCGTGCATGTCCTTTCCTCTTTTTCTTTCCTCATTTTTCTCACTCTCTCTCTTTCACAAGCCCTCACCATCCCCGTCTTCCTCTTCCCCTTTCCTCGACACGTGCCACCAGCGACACTGGCCTGTGTCACCCCGTCCCTTCCAACGAGATGGGCAGCCGGGGCAACGCGAGGAGGAGAGGGAGATATAAAGGGAAGGAGGCATCGAGTGAAGGAGGAAAAAGAGAAAGGAGGAGGAACCGAGGAGCCAAAGGAAGAGAAGGAAGGACTGAGCTGTGTGCGTCGCCGCTGTGGGTCACCGAGGGCTACGCTGGGGTGCGGGGAAGACGTCGGGTGTGCTACCTAAGGTACGCGACCCTCTTCCTCTCTTGTTTCCATGTTTTCAGTTCATCATGTTAAATGCATGTAAAATTGTAGAAAAATAGGGGAATAGTTGAGAATGTGATAACTTGCATGAACATGTAGATATCATGCGGCTAGGATGGAAATTTGTAGGGTCATATGAGATTTAGGGATGTAAGCTACAGTAGATGTTAATGAGCTTCACCCCTTTGAGATTTTCGTATGATTTATATAGTGAATGGATTGATGGATGGTTTGGGGGGTTTTGAAGTAAACTCAATGGTCTACACCCCATGATTTATTAGCATTTTATGATGTTTATTTGGGGGGTCCACCAGAGGCTCCCATTTCCGACGAATGTGTTGGCTGGAACAGGGGAGGTGCCGTAGTCGCGGGCAATTTGACATACCAAACTAGGTTCGGTATACCGAATTACTATCAGATTATGCCAGAATACCTGGTTTCGGTAGACTGAAATCATTCGATCGACCGAAACAGAGAGTTTCGGTATACCGAAAATGTTCGGCATACCGAACTAGTGATTTTCGGTATATCGAACCTGGTTATCGGTCTGCCAAATTTGCCCTGGCCCTGATATATTGATGTGAATATAAAATGAAAGTTTAAAGGTTTAAAATGAACAATGAGCATGTGTTAGTGGTGTTTTCTCCATGTAAATGACATGAAGGAGTGTGGAATCCAAATAAGTGTATTTGAAAATGGTTTTGAGATTTGGACCCCAAAAATGAATAAAAGTGATTAAATGTATGGTTTTTGAGTAATTTTGGGTATGAGACCCAATTTATGATTTTAAAGCATGACTCTTCATGAATTGAGTTGGGACTCCAGTAGAGGGTCATGTGTTGCTTGGTATAAGCCCCTGCAAAGAAAAGAAAGAAATGAAAATGATTTTGGAAAGGAAAACTTAAAGAGTTTTGAAAATAAAACACTAGTAATGTATTAAAGAACCACGGGGGTTGGTATCGATAATGTAATAGGAGTATGAGGCTCCAATGAAACCAATTGTCAGATACGACTGTGGTTGCCGAGCTTGAGACGGTGTAGGCTGAGCCTAGGTGTTTGGGTCACCGAGCTCGTGACAATGTAGGCTGAGCCTAGGTTATTGAACCTAGTTATTCGAGTCACCGATAGGACGTCAGATAAAGACTTATCCTAGAACATATATGAAAAGAATTTAAGGCCAGTTGGCAAGGGCAGTGTCCTCCCACACGGAGAACTTCACCGCGGTAGTGCAAAGAGGTAGGGGAAATGGTGTCCTCACCTACTACTTGTGTGCCTGGTTACCCCTGATCAAAACAACATCAATAAAGAAAAGTGGAAATGAATAAGAAAGTGTGTGGTTTTGTGAAAAAGAAAAAAAATATGGTTTGGCTAGGATTGGACATGTGAATGGTCCAAAGATCCCAGAAGTGAATATGAATTGTGTTTTAACAAGTTATCAGCCAATGTTTGTGATTTTGGTTTTGAACCCAAGAGGCATGGTGTTTTAGGCTGGATCTGGTCAAAAATTTGGATTTCTCAGAATATGAGAAAGGTTTTGAAAAAGTATAAAAGAGAAAGAAAATTGAGTTTTGGGAAAATGTGGCTTTGGAAACAAATTTCCAAATGTTTTAAAAAGAAAAGGAAAGTGACTTTTGAGGAAAACATAGTTCTGGGAACAGATTCCCAAGTGATTTCAAAGGAAAAGGAAAATAATGTTTTAAAATTGGATTTTCAAAAGGAAAATCATATTTTATAAACTAAAAGATATGTTTTTAGTAATGTTGCCGGATTTTGTTGTTTGTGTGTTTGGGGCACGTACTGGGTGACTTAGATGTCACTCACGCGTACTTTAATTGGTTTTCATGTGCAAATCATGTGCAGTCGAGTTCTGGTGCCAGAGTAACAACTTCTAGCCACACATCGTTTCTTGGAGGTGAGCCTTAGTTACAGTTATTTAATTTTACTGTAATTAGTGTAATTTTGCTTATGATATTGTGATCTTGGTAGCGTGCCTAGGATTGGGGCATTATAGAGTAGTATCAGAGCCAAGGTTACACCTAGTGCATTGGCTTGGTGATGTCCGGTCTAGTGGTTCCCTAGGATTACACAATAGAGAGTAGTGTAGTGCACCTGAATCTTGGTCATTGTGTTTTGTTGTGCTGGCAGGAAGATGTCTTGCAGAGGCCGCAACCGTGGCAAGGCTCCTGTGCCAGACTCCAAGACGGGAGAGGGTAGTGCACGGAGGGGTATGAGACGAGAGTTTGGTGAGATGATGTGGGGTTTCACCCATTCCTTCGGCAGTAGTAGTAGGGACGAAGCTAAGGGAGACCCGTGGGTTAAGTAGTTCTACCAGCTAGGCACGTCGACCTTTGATAGGCGCGTCGACACTAGAGGAGGGTGAGGCTTAGTTTATGGAGGTGGAGAAGATCCTAGAGGGGATCGAGTGTCCAGCGGAGAAGTTGGTCCAAATCACAGCGTTTCAGCCTAAAGGTGCTGCGGATTAGTGGTGGAGGACAATGCGCCGCACCAAATTCCCAAATGCTGACCTGCTGATGATCTCTTGGGAGGAGTTCCGAGAGGCATTCTATGAAAGGTTTTTCCCTGAGCGTGAGAGGGATATGCTGGACCGAGAATTCAGGAACCTGAAGCAGGGAAGCCAGACTGTGGCGGAGTATGAGTCGTCCTTCCTTAGGCTGGAGCAGTTCTCACAGGCTGTGGTTTCTAAGAAGAATAGAGCCAAGAAGTTTGTGGAAGGACTGAATCCTGTGTTGAGATCCAGAATTATTGGCTTCAGATGCGAGACTTTAACGAATGCTATTGAGCTTGCCAGCCGCTATGAGGATGATCTAGGCTGTTCCAGGAAGAGTATCCTAAGAAGGAAAAAGGGAGGAAGTTTGTCTCTCAACCTTCTGTCTCCCGACCCTCCATTTCCCAACCGTCAATAACTAGAGCGCCAAGTTTTGATAGTTCTGGTAGCTCTGAAAGATGCGGAAGCAACGGCCTACATCTGGTAGAGAAGAGAGTGTGGGTTTCAGCCATGCAAGATCCAGCAGCGGCCCACAGGTAGGACCATGCCACGTCTATGGCAAGAAGGGGCATGTAGCAGTGTAGTGTTGGCACAGGTAAAGGAGCTTAGACAGTGTAGTATGCTACAACTGTGGGAAGTCCGGGCACTACTAGAAGGACTGTCCTAATGAGCCAAAGCCAGCAAGAGATGCACCACGTCAGCCCACCAAGGGGCCAGTGTTCTCCATTGCTGCCCTAGATGCTGGTCCATCTAGAGATGTGGTAGAAGATGAGAACTAGTACAGCTATATGAGTTAAGTTTTGTCCTGTAATAATGGATCCTATGTGTAATTAATACTATTCTCTATTATGATTATGGTTATGGTGTGTTGATGATAGGATCTTTTCTTGTGGCTGATCAGATGGCCTGAGTCTTGTTTGACTCCGGGAGTTCATTTTCTTTTGTCTCCGAGTCATTTGCTTCTGAAATCAGGACCAGGCTAGTCAGATTGGCATTCCACCTAGATGTAGTCACTCCAATGGGAGAACACAGTTTGGCATGGAGGTATTTGAGACCAGTTGGTATTCAGCTAGGGGATAGGAATTTTCAAACCAATTTGATTTTGATGGACATGCAGGATTATGATGTTATCCTGGGAATGGATTGGCTAGCACAACATTCAGCCGTGATAGATTGTGCCAAGAGAAGAGTTCTTGCAGAGTGTCTAGGCCAAGATTGGTGTATGGTACAAGGCACTAGATCAGGTGAGCCTAGAAAAGTGATTTCTGCTCTCAAGGCCTATCATCATCTAGCAAGAGGCAGTATGGGCTATTTGACCTGTGTGACAGTTTCTACTTCGCCTGTGGTCGAGATTCAGGACTTGCCTGTGGTGCGGGAATATCTTGATGTTTTTCCATAGGAATTGCTTAGAATGCCACCACACAAGGAAGTGGAGTTTGTGATTGATTTGGTGTCGAGATCAGGTTCAATTTCCAAGGCTCCGTACAGGATAGCACCTACTGAGTTAAAGGAGCTCCGGAATCAGCTGCAGGAACTGATGGATAAGGGATTCATTCGTCCCAGTGTTTCACCTTGGGAAGCACTGGTTCTATTTGTTTAGAAGAAGGATGGTTCACTTCGGCTTTGTATAGACTACCGGATGTTGAACCAGATTACTACAAAAAACAAGTATCCACTGCCCAGGATGGATGACTTATTCGACCAGCTGCAGGGAGCATCAGTGTTTTCCAAGATAGATTTGAGATCTGGATACCATCAGTTGAGGATCAGTGAACCAGATGTGCAGAAGGCAGCCTTTCGCACCCGTTATGGACATTTTGAGTTCTTGGTTATGCCATTCGGGTTAATGAATGCTCCAGCTGCTTTTATGAACCTGATGAATAGGGTGTTCAGGCTAGGGGTGGGCACGGTTCGGTTTGGTTCGGTTTGAGACAAAACCATAAACCAAACCATATAGTTCGGTTTGAACAATTTTCAAACCGAACCGAACCATTGTATCTATTGAAACCGAACCAAACCGAACCATTGTAGATCGGTTTGTGGTTTAACCATTTAATAAAATATATTTAAAAAAATAAAAT
>JAMKQA010027499.1:0-35513 GCA_024699735.1 Posidonia australis
TCCTTGTGGTTTTGTTCGCAGGTGTAGACATGCGATTGGTTTAGCGTAGTGCATATAGTCTGGAGTCTGCTAGCCGCACACACAGGTTCCTTGTGGTTGGATATTTTACTGTTTAGCTTTAGTTTTCCCGTAATTTAATTTGTTTAAATTATTTTGGAAAATTTTGGGCGTGACAGTTGTTCTAGGAGGAATGCCCTAAGAAGGATAAGGGGAAGAAGTCTGTCTCTCGACCTTCTATCTCTAGACCTTCAGTTTCTCGACCTTCAATCATTGGAGTGCTGTGTTCTTGGAGTTCTGGTAGCTATGGGAAGAGGTAGAAGAAGCGGCCCAAAGGCAGGACCTTGCCACAAGTGTGGTAAGAAGGGGCACATAGCGTCGTAATGTTGGCATAGGCATAGAAGTTTTGACAGTCTAGTGTGCTACAACTGTGGGAAATCTAGACACTATTAGAAGGACTGTCTCAATCCACCGAAGCCAGCAAGTGATGTGCCTCGTCAACCAACCAAGGGGAGAGTGTCCTCCATTGCTGCACCAGATGTTGATCCATCAGGAGATGTTGTGGAAGGTGAGGATTAGTCTAGCAATATGAGTTAAATCCTGTCTTGTAATAATGGATCCTATATGTAATCGACACTATATTTGGTTATGGCTATGATTATGATTATGGTTATGATGTGTTGATGTTAGGATCTTTTCTTATCGCTGACCGGATGGCCTGAGTCCTAATCGACTCTAGGAGTTCGTTTTCTTTCAGATCTGAGTCATTTACCACTGAGATCGGGACCAGGCTAGCTAGGTTGGCATTCCACTTGGATGCAGTTACTCCATTGGGAGAGCACAGTGTAGCGTGGAGATATCTGAGACCAGTTGATGTTTAGTTGGAAGACAGGAATTTTCAGGCCAGTTTGATCTTCATGGACATGTAAGATTATGATGTCATCCTTGGGTTGGATTAGCTGGCATAGTGTTTGGCTATGATTGATTGTGCCAAGAGAAGAGTTTTGGTAGAGTGTCCAAGCCAAGGCTGGTGTGTGGTGCAATGTATCAGACAAAGTGAGCCAAGAAAAGTAATATATGCAATCAAGGCCTATCGTCAGTTGGCGAAGGGCTATGTGGGCTACTTGGCCTATGTGACTGTTTCTACTTCGCCAGTGTTTGGAGTTCAGGATTTGTTAATGGTGCAGGAATATCATGATGTTTTCCCAAATGAATTGCCTGGTATGCCACCACACAGGGAAGTGGAGTTTGTAGTTGATCTTGTGTTAGGATCAGATCCTATTTCAAAGCCTCCATATAGGATGACACCCGCTAAATTGAGGGAGCTCCGAAATTTGCTACAAGAATTGATGGACAATGGATTTATTCGTTGCAACGTTTCACCATGGGGGAGTACCAGTACTGTTCGTTAAGAAGAAGGATGGTTCACTTCAGCTCTGCATAGACTACTGGATATTGAACTAGATCACTGTTAAGAAGAAGTATCCACAGCCCAAGATCAATGATTTTTTCGATCAGTTGTAGGGAGCATTAGTGTTTTCTAAGATAGATTTGAGATTTGGATATCATTAGTTGCGAATCAGTGAGCCAGATGTACAGAAGATAGCCTTTCATACTCGTTATGGACATTACGAGTTTCTGGTTATGCCATCTGGGTTGACGAATGCTCTGGTTGCCATCATGGACCTGATGAATAGGGTGTTCAGGCCCTATTTGGACTAGTATGTGGACATCTTTGTGGATGACATCCTAGTATATTCTCCAGATGTTCAGACCCACGAAAGTCATTTGAGGATCACACTGGTGATGCTGAGATGGCAACAACTTTATGCTAAGTTCTCCAAGTGCGAGTTTTGGCTAGAGGAGGTGTCCTTCCTTGTTCATATCATATCACAGCCCCAATTCCCATAATAATAATTTAAAGCAAATTAAATTATAGGAAATTAAAAGCTAAATACAAATATCAACTACTAGGAACCTTCGTGTGCGGCTATGAGACTCCAAACTATGTGCACTATGCTAAAATCCATCTACATGTCTGCACCTGCAACCCAAAACCACGAAGAAAAGTATGAGTGACAAAAGTCACGCAGCATGCACCCCACAAAAACGGCGGGAAACCAAAACTATATTAATTTTCTTTTAAATCCATTCCGCAATCATTTTCTCTAAAATCTCACAATCTGGCCCATGATGCCAAAAACCACAACGACTGCGGCCCACACCGTCCAAAACTGCAAGTGGGGCTCTACCAGCCCAAAAACACAAACAAGGCCCTCAATGGCCAAAACCACATACAGTGAGTCAAGAAGCCCGACGCTAGGCAACCAACTCTGGCCACAAGCAACCACCTAAGTGTACTGCACTGCCATAGTGTGCCACCCCGTGCAGGAGCCAACCACCGTCTTGCGATCCTCCCACTTGGAGAACCCTCATAGAGCAAACTCCTCTCTGGGAGGGTAGTCCTATCTCTCAGGATGCTACCAGTTACAAGGCACGTGCCCCAACCGCACTGGCCACCACAGGGTATGCATCCTCACGGCGTCCTCCATATGGTGCTCAAGAGGGAGTGTCATACCTCCACACTCGACAACACCTGAGCCTCAATGCTCACAACTACAGTAGGAGTATCATACCTTCACGTTATGCCACAAGACACCTCAACCCATGGAAGACAACCTTAGCCTCGAGACGATAGTTAGGGAGTCCCTCACCATCAAGACTCGACGACTCTTGGCCTCAGGTATCTCGGCCCCTGACCTCAACCAGGGAGACGCGCTCGACCATTCCCTGGTCTCGACGACATGATCCTATAGTGTCACGGCCCGCACAAAGAAAACCAGGAAAACCATTTTCCTAAACGAGCCAACTCATCTCTTTTGAAAACCAATTTTCAAAACCATTTTATATCTTTGGAAACTCTTTCAAAACCCATGAGATCCATGATCCCGTCTCAAATGGGCAAACAAACCATTTTGGAAAGCCATTACATTTAAATGTGTTTTACCAGAAAACCAAGAAATACTTCCAAAAATGCCCTACTCGACACCTGTATGTGGACCACGCGTCTGGCCTACCCCCCAAGTATTTTCATCTAAAAGCAAACAGAGCCTAGACCAGGGGCCAAGACTGCTATTGAAACCGCACATGTGGTCCATGTAATCGGCCCATGCCCCAAGTTTTCAGTTGGAATTCAGGTAGCTTGAGATAGGAGACCTAAAAATCACCCATAGTGGGAACCAAGGGCGGGCCCATCAATCAAACACCAAAAATTTTGAATAAAACATATGGAGTAGACTCTTGAATCTACTCCAAATCCCAACAAACAAAATCAAAATCCATTCATCACACAGCAAGATATAAATTCGCAAGCACAATGGGGTCAAAATGACCCAAACCACAACAACCACCATAAATACCCATAAATATCACAATAAATTCCAAAAAAATTTCGAAACATTAAATTTAGCCTAGATTACATGAATCCTAGGCAATTCTACCATTTTACATTATTACTACTCATTAAATTGGGGATACGTACCTAAAATGACCTTTGATGACCCAACGCACAATTCGGCTAGCCTCTGAGTTGGAGCTCCAACCATGATAATGTGGAGCCACTACGGAGCCTCCGCCTCTCACACACACACTCTCTCTCACTCGCCAGTGTACGGAATAGAGGGGGAAAGAACATGGGAAAGACAGGTGGGGAAAGAATGGGGTGGGGAAGGGAGAGGGGTGAGGAGAAAGGGAAGGAAAGGTGGGGGAGAAAAGGTGTGCGCCTGAGGAGGAGAAGGAAGAAGGAGAGGTCGAAAGAAGAGCGAGGGAGGAGTGCAGCGCATGTGGGCTTATAAAGCCATGCACACAGAGTAGTTGGACGTGTGTGCATGTACGCGTTCCAGCTACCGGCACCCCACATGAGCTCACTGGCCACAGCCAAACCATTAGCCACAACAAGCGGCCCCCAATGCGAGCCCCACACAAACCCACACACTGGCCCACAAGCACAGTGCCACAATGCACAGTGTCAACCACTCACAGGAACATAGAACCAGAAGCATGCCCATGAGACCCAAGCCCAAAATCACAAAATCACACAAACTAGCCTCGAAACAGTAACACCCGTCCAGAAGTAAATTCATTAACTTGTAAATAATTACAAAATGATTTTATTGGTGTTACATATCATATCATGAGAAGGTATCAAGGTAGACCTAGCCATGGTGGAGGCCGTGAACAGTTGGGCCAAACCAATGATAGTAATCGAGATCAAAACTTTCCTCGGCATAGCAGTATATTATAGGGGATTTATCAAAGATTTCTCCAAGATTGCTACACCATTGACCAAACTGATCAGAAAGGAAGCACACTTTGCTTTGGATTGGCAGTGCAAGGAGAGCTTCAATGAGTTGATGGCTCATCTTGTAACAGCCCTAGTTTTGACTTTGCCTTCTAGGAGTGCCAGTTTCATAGTTTACAGTGATGTTTGTGGGACCGACTTGGGGTGTGTGTTGATGTATCATGGTCGGATGGTGGCGTACGCCGTGTGCTAGTGAAAAGATCATGAAGAAGAACTATCCCACCCATGACTTGGAAATGCAAGTTGTTGTGCTCGCCCTAAAGATTTGGAGGCATCATCTGTATGGTGAACAGTTTGAGGTGTATATAGATCACAAGAGTCTAAAGTACATCTTCACCCAGAAGGATCTAAACCTGAGACAAAGGCACTGGGTGGAGTACATCAAGGATTATGACTTTAGCTTTTCATACCACCCATGGAAACCAAATGTAGTTGTTGATGCTCTGAGCAGACGCACTCATGTCATCACTAGTCTGATGATTAGTTAATGGAAATTGTTGGAGAGGCTAGTAGAGTGCAGACCTCAAAGACAGTCTCAGGGAGCTACCAGAGTTGTGTTGGCAAATTTGTTTGTTCGACTGAGGATGATTGAGGCGAACGTCGCCACTCAACAGTATGATTCCTTTGTGCCAGATTTCTAAAGGAAGCTGGAAGCTGGGAATGCCCCTCCCTTTTCAGTTGGGGTAGATGGTGGATTGAGATACGACATGGGGTTGTATGTGCCTCAAGTGGAGGAAATCAAGAATAGTCTATTTGACGAAGCTCTCTGCTCTAGATATACTATTCATCCTAGAAGCGTCAACATGTATAAGGACCTAGAAAGAAATTTCTAGTGGGTTGGGATGAAGAGGGAGACTGTTGAGTATATGGCGAAGTGTGTAACCTACCAGATGGTGAAGATAGAGCACCAGAAGGCCGGAGGGACTTTACAACCTCTAGATGTTCCATTGTGGAAATGAGAGAATGTGTCAATGGATTTTGTGATGGGTTTGCTAAGGACTCAAAGAAAGAATGATACAATTCGGGTGATAGTGAATCACTTTACAAAATCGGCACATTTCTTACCAATGAGGGTAAATCTTCCCTTGACAAAGCTGGTAGAGTTGTACGTTGCAGAGATTGTGAGACTGCATGGTGTCCCGGTGTCTATTGTGTTTGATAGAGATACAAGGTTTACATTGAGATTCTAGGGAGCATTGTAGGAGGCTTTCGATATAGTGTTGAGTTTAAGTACCGCCTTCCACCCTTAAACGGATAGTCAGATAGAGAGGACCATCCAGACACTAAAGGACATGCTAAGGGCCTATGCCTTGGACTTTGGTAGTAGCTGGGAGCATCATTTACCTCTGATTGAGTTTGCATATAATAACAGTTACCACGCTAGTATTGGTATGACATCATATGAGGCATTGTGTGGTAGACCATACCGGACACCCATTTGCTGGAGTGAGGTGGGTGTGATACAGTTGGTAGGCCCTGAGATCATACAGTAGTACGAGAGCAAGGTGGATTAGATTAGGAAGAGGCTATTGTCTACCTAGAGCCGATAGAAGAGTGATGTTGACAAGAGGCTGAGACCTCTAGAATTCAAGGTTGGAGACTTTGTTTTCCTGAAAGTGCCACCATCCAAAGGAGTAACATGGTTCATAAGAGTGGAAAGCTGAGTCCTTTATACATCGGACCATACCAGATTACCAATAGAGTTGGTGAAGTGGCATACATACTAGATCTACCTCTGGAGTTGGCTAGTGTAAATAGCACCTTCCATATGTCCATGTTGAGGAAATGTTTGACCGATGCGTCCCAAGTTATACTAGACAGCCAAGGGAGCTGCAAGAGGACCTGTCTATGGTTGAGAATGTAGTTCAGATACTAGATGGAAAGAGCAAGTCCTTAGGAATAAGGTGATTCCATTGGTGTTGGTATAGTGGCAACATCATGGTATAGAGGAGGCCACTTGGGAGCGTGAGGTCGACATCTAGATACAATACCCCTACTTGTTTTATTAGAGATGAATTTCGAGGATGAAACTCTTATAAAGGGGTAGGATGTGACATCTAGACCTAATTATCCAGTTAAAGTAAATCATGAGATTAATTGTAATATTTGAATATGGTTTATTAATGGATAATTTGATATTCTGGTGTTATTGTATGTCTCTCTCTCTCTGTGTGGTCGGATATTATATCCTGATTGTGCAGCTGTGGTGTTGTGTCAAGGGGTGTGGGACCGGGTTGGACCGTGGTCAATTAGAGCACAATGCACCTTGAACCCTATGCCCGTCCTCTTCCCTTTCCCTTTCCTTTCCTTTCCCTACGACCCGTGGCTCCACAGCCCACTCGTGATGACCCATCCTCTCCATTGCTTGTATGGTGGGGCGGCGATCGATTGGATTCACGAAAGCGGTCAAAGCAAAGGTGTTTAAGAAGGACCAGAGGGATGGCGTCGAAGGCACGAGCCAACCAGAGGGAGAGATAGAGGTGGAGTTGGTGCCCGAGAGGAGAGGAACATCAAGTGTGTGATCGCCAATGGCCAAGGACTACTGGAGGCTTGCCGAAGGAGCACCACGTGGTGGTGGAGGTGGACAGAATGCTGATCCAAGTGCGCGACCCCTTCCTTCTTTTCCTTCATTGGGGAAATGGGTAAATTACATGAAAATGATGTAAAATGCATCATAAATCATGAGAAAATAGTAGAAATGATAGAAATGTGATGAACAATATGAATGTGTAGAGATCATGCTAGGTTGTATGATTTTCATGAGTTTTTGATAGAAATTGGAATGCATGTTATAGTGTTACGAAATGAGTCTCATGCCTTTATGATTTTATTTAGAACAGCGTGCTTAATTGATTTTTAAATGGTTTTAGGGGTTTTGAAGTAAACTCAAAGGTCTACACCCCATGTTTAATGATGCATCTTGGTATGCCGAATTGGGTTCGGCATACCATTTTGTTGTTAGATTTCAACTAGAGACCCTAAATTGGTAGACCAAATATGTCTAGTCTTCTAGTTTAGGGGAATTCTGTTGACCAAAATGTTTCGATCAACAGAAACATGAATTTTTGGACGTCTGAATCCCATGTTCGATCAACTGTTCTTGGTGTCTGATACCTAGTTTAGTATACTGATTTGCTTTGGTTTGCCGAACTAAGCCCCTAGCCCATATGAATGAATGTGTATGAAAGGGGTTGGTGTCAGTAATGTGGTTGGAGTATGAGACTCCAATGAAACCAATTGTCTTATACGACCGTGGTTGCCAATGTGGAACCATGAGTGGTTGGTGATGGAAAATTGGTATGGAACCAATTGTCAAATACCACGATGCTTACCAAGTTTTGAGATGGTGTAAGCTGAGTTTCGGTCTATAAACCAAGTTGTTTGGGTCACCGATGGGACGTCATGAAAAGACGTATCCCTGTGCATACGAAATTAAAATTGTGGCCTGTGGGCCAAGGCGGTGTCCTCCCTCATGGGGAACTTCACCGTGGCAGTGCAAGGAGGAAGGAGAAATAGTGTCCTCACCTACTGCTTGTGCGCCTGGTTACCTCTGATCAACGTAACACCAATAAGGAAAGTGGAAATAAAATGTGTAGTTTAGCTAGAATTGGACTTGTGCCTTGTCTTCAAATTTTAGCGATGAATGAGGATCATGTTTTAACCTATTGTCAACCAATGTATATGGTTTTGTTTTGAGCCCTACGTTTTAGGCTGGATCTGGTCGAGAATGTGGATTTCATGGAAAGAATAAAAAGGTTTTAAAGATGCATAAATTGAAAAGGGAAATATGAATTGTTGGAAAGAGGCATGGTTTGGATAGAGATTTCAAATGTTTTAAAAAGAAATGATGTTTTGGAATGGATTTTTGAAAACCATGTTTAGCAATAGTCTAGGCTTGTGTTTTGTCACTGTTTTGCCATGGTTTCTGTGTGGGGCACGTACTGGGTGACTTGGATGTCACTCACACATGCTTTGTTTGGTTTTCAGGTGCAGGTGGTGTAATCCAGTTTCAATGCTCGCGTAGGAGCCATTAGCTGTACATTGTTCCTAGAGGTGAGCCTTAGTTAGTTACAGTTTTTGAGATAATGCTGTAATTATTGTAATTGCTTGTGATACTATGATTTAGGTAGCGTACCTGGGTTCGAGGTGTTACACTAAGCTCATCATTGTGGCCCTTTTTCTGAATTATATTGGCAACCGCAATATAAGCAATAATCCTAGATGATTTGGTTAGTTGGTTGAGCTTAATGGGTTTTGCTAAACTCATTTTGTTTAATGATATGGCTTTGTTGATATCCAAATAGGACCAACCAAGTTCATCAAATGACATGGTGATGTCAATCCCATTTGATGGAAGTTTTAGCATTTGGCCTATGAGGATTTCATCAAACTTAATCTCAACCCCTAGAAGATATGATTCAAGTAAATCATGGGAAATGGAGAGATTGGCATAAAATTGGGAGACAAGGTGTGGGTAATATATGGTGTCTCCTATAAAACCTAGAAAGGGAACAAGCATCTGAAATGTAAATAGAGACTCTATGGAACCAAGTTCATGAAAAAGAACTTTTCGTCTAGTGAGTACCTCACGGTGTGCAAATCTGTCCCAATGAGCAATGAGTGCCTCATCATTGACAAAGTTGAAGTATTTGTTTGGTACTTCATCAGAGGAGGAGGAGGCGGTGGCTAGAGCTTCCTCACATTTGGGCTAAGTGACTCATTTTCTTAGGCGCCATTTGAAGAGAGATAAGTTGAACGGAGATCTCGAGTAGGTGAGGGAAATGTTATAGGGAAACTTGGAGATTAGGGCTTGAGAGCAAGAGATATCCGAAGGAGTGGGCTGATGGTAGAGAGTTAGGGCATTTGAGAGGAGAAATGAGGAAGAGGGCATCAGCTTGGAAGATATGACATGAATTTTTGTTTTAAAATATAGATTTTATAATGAGTATTTAAATGAAAAGAACAAAAATTGGTGTATTGAATCTAGGCGATATGCTGTTTAGCTCAAAATTAAGGCATAGATCTCACGAATAATCTGTTTATTGGACAATAATGGTTGACTAAATCAGAAAATTTCGACACTTTGGATAGAAACGGATGGCCGAATAAGGGAATTTAAAGATCTTGGGCACAGGAAATTTCAATAGACTGTATTAAAATTGTCGATCGAAATAGTAAAATTTAGCAGTTTGATTAGAATCAAAAGGCTGAATCAGTGAATTTCTGATAAATCTGACATATATTTCAGTTTACCGAAATACTTTGGTTGACTGAAATATTGCATACAAATGGCAAACCGAATAAATTTGGTATACCGATTTAGACATTTTCACCACACATCATTGATTTTGCAGATACCTAAATCCCTTCTAACTTTATTAATTTGTTGTTCATCTAGGGGTTTAGTAAATATATTAGCTAATTGTTCTTTTGTGGAAATAAATTCTAGTTTTATATCATTTTTCATGACATGATCTCTTAGAAAATGATGTCTAACTTCTATATTGTTTGTTCTTGAGTGATGCACTGGATTTTTGGATAAATTTATGGCATTAGCATTATCACAAAATTTTGGTGTGTTAGAGTATTCAATGCCAAAGTCTTTTAGTGTTTGTTTCATCCAAAGAATTTGAGCACAACATCAACCTACTGCGATATATTCTACCTTAGTAGTTAAAAGAGCCACACTAACTAGTGTCCTAAGAATTGACAAGTGCCACTTGTGCTCTTTCAATCAGTTTTACATCCTGCAAAATTTGCATCACTATATGCCAATAATTCAATACTAGAATTCTTATGATAAAATAGACTATATTCTATAGACCCCTATAAATATCTCACAATACGTTTGATTGCAGTTAGATGTGATTCAATGGGAGAGGCTTGAAATCATGCGCAAAGGCACACACTGAACATTATATCTGGCCTACTGGTAGTCAAGTATAGAAGAGATCCAATCATTCATCTAAATAATTTTTGATCTACCTTTCGGCCATTTTCATCATTGTCCATTCAAGTAGTTGTACTCATAGAAGTTTTTGCAATTTTGCTATTTTGCATTCCAAACTTTTTCAATAGCTCCTTAGTATACTTTTCTTGATTTCCAAAAATTTCATCTTTTGTTTGTTTTATTTGTAGTCCTAGGAAAATGTCAACTCCCCCCATCATGCTCATTTCAAATTCTTGTTGCATGATATTTGAAAAATCTTTACATAGAGTCTCATTGGTGGATCCAAAGATGATATCATCTAAATAGATCTAAATAATCAATATGTCATTGTCCACCCATTCTATAAATAGAGTTTTATCAATTGCTCCAATTGTAAAACAATTTTCAATCAATAATTTTCTAAGTCTATCATACTAGGCCCTAGGTGCTTATTTTAAGCCATACAATGCTTTATTTAACCCAAAGACATGATCAGGATACATTTCATCCTCAAATCTAGGTGGTTGTTTGACATAAACTTCTACTTCGACAATTTCATTCAGAAAAGCACTCTTGACATCCATTTGGAATAATTTAAATTTCATATGACTAGCATATGCTAACATCATTCTAATTGACTCCAACCTTGCAACTGGTGCATATGTCTCATCAAAATCTATTCCCTCCTCCTGATTATAGCCTTGAGCAACTAATCTAGCCTTATTCCTAACCACATTTCCTGATTCATCTAATTTATTTCTAAATATCCATTTTGTTCCTATAATTTGATAATGTACTGGTTTTTGAACAAGTTCCAAAAGATTATTTCGTTTGAATTGATTTAGTTCTTCATGCATTGCATTAATCCAAATTTCATCATTACATGCTTCATTCACATTCTTAGGTTCAAAGGATGATACGAAGGCATATGTAACACATTCATGATCCTGGTTTGACCGTGTGAGGATTTCATTAGAAACCTCACCAATAATGAGTTTCTTGAGATGACCAAACACGAATTGCCAATCCTTGTTCTTAAGTTCGGAATCTTTATTTTTTGTATTTGTTTGTTCATCATTATGAGGTTCTTCCTTTATTTGGGCATTTTCTTCATTATTTACGGTATTTTCTATTATTTCAGGTTCAGCTTCATTTTCAATATTTATTATTTTTATTTCACTAATTTCATCAATGTTAACGTGCATTGATTCTTCCATAGTCATTGTTCTTTTGTTGTATATCCTATATGTCTTGCTTCTTGAGGAACACCGAAGAAATATTCCTTCATCAACCTTAGAGTCAAATTTGTCTAAGTTGTCCTTGGTGTTTAAAATTAAACATTTGCATCCAAAACCCTTGAAATAGGATATTTTTGGAATTTTGAAAAATCAAAATTGAAACGGTGTTTTATCTAAAATTGGTCTTAACAAAACACGGTTTAGGATACAAAATGCGGTCTTTACAACTTTGGCCCAAAAGTGCTTTGGCAAACTATTTTTGCTAAGCATGGTCCTAGCCATTTCTTGTATTGTTCTATTTTTCCTTTAAACTATCCCATTTTGTTGTGGTGCTCTTGGGAAGGAAATGTTATGCTCATATCCATTTCATTCACAAAATCTTTCAAAATTATCATTTCCATATTCACTACCATGATCACTTCTTATTTTTACAATTTTCAAGCCCTTTTCATTTTGAAACTTTTTGCAAAACATTTGAAACTTGGGAAAAACATCATTTTTATTTGCTAAAAACAGAACCCAAGTATAACACGAAAAATTATCAATAATGACAAAGACATATCGTTTGCCACCTAGCCTCAAGTTTCTACTAGGATCAAACAAATCCATATGAATTAATTCCATTGGTATGGAAGTAGAAATCATGTCTTTCGTTTTAAAAGTGATTTTACTTGTTTCCCAAATTGACAAGCATCACATAATTTGTCCTTTTTGAAATCAATTTTTGGTAAATCATTTACAAAATCTCCTTTGGACAATTTTGACAAATGACCCATATTTGCATGGCCAAATCTTCTATGCCAAAGCTAGTGTACATCATTTGAGGTAGCAAGGCAAGATATATTCATGTTTGGTTTATAAGAGTTTTTGATTTTGTAGACATTATTTTTCTTATTTCTAGTAAATATTATTTTATTGGTTTTTGAATCAATTATGGTGCATTCCTTTTTATCAAACATCACCTTATATCCTATGTCACACAATTGGCTAATGCTAATTAAGTTATGGTTGAGTCCATCTACTAACAAGACATTTTTAATAGAAGGATTGTCAGGGTTACCTACATTCCCTATTCCCACAATCCTTCCCTTTGCATTATCACCAATTGTGACGGTCCAATCTTCTTTTGAGCTTAAGGTGCAGAGGATAATATGATCTCTAGTCATATGTTGGGAACAACCACTGTCTAGGATCCATTTTGAGTTCATGATTTCCCAACATCATGGGATGCAAGTAAGGTTTTAGGAGCCCACATCACATTAGTCTTCTTTTTAATTCCATTTGTTTTATTTTGATTTCTTTCAAACCACTTGGGGTGTCTTTTTATAACAAATATATATTTCTCATTTGTGGTTGCTTTAATAAACCCATTTTCATATGGTGTATCATTAAATTTTGAAAATCCAAATCCATGTTTATTCAAAGAATGTCTTTGGCTTGAAAGAAGTTTATCTAAATTCTCTTTTCCTTTTGTAAATATAGATATAGTGTTGAGTAGGTCATTACTCTTGGTTTTTAGGGTGGTTATGTTATTTTCCAAATTTTTTATCTTATATTTCATATGGTCAGTGCTCATGTTTAATTCAATATTTTTATTATCTAATTCTTCATTTTCAAGAATTATTCTTTTTCCTTCATTGTTTAACATTTCATTTTCTTGAGTTAGATTTTCAATGTTTAGATTCATGCTCTTTGATTTTGATTTTAAAGTTTTATATTTTTCATATAGTTCATAAAAGGCATCCTAAAGTTCCTCCATGTTGATATCTTCCATATTGGGAAAGGGGCAAGTCTCAACATCTTGTGCCATGAAGCACATATGAGCACTCTCACCGTCGGAAGAGGATTCTTCATCCGAGGATGAGTCACTTGCATCCCATGCAGCCTGGAGGGCTTTCTTCTTTGTTGGTTTAAAATTCTTTTTTTTCATTTTTATTTTTAATAGGGCACAATCTCCTTTGAGGTGTCCCAATTTATTGCATTTAAAATACAATGGTTGTTCATTCTTTTCTTTATTCTTATCTTGATTTTTATTCCATATATTTTGGAACTTTCTTCTTTTTATAATTTTTTTAAATTTTCTTGTTAGGAGAGCATTGTCTTCATCATCATTTTCAAAATCATTTGAATCCGATGTAACTTTTAGCACTATATTCTTCTTTTTGGGATTTCATTTTCTTCTTTCTCTTTCTCTTTTTCTTTTAATTGGACTTCATAGGAACTCAAGTTTCTAATCAAATTTTCTAACTAGTAGGTTGATAGGTCCTTTGCCTCCTCTATGGTGGTGGTCCTATTTTCCCAATCTAGGGTGAGAGACCAAAGAACTTTTCTAACCAAGTCACTTTGGGAATAGTTCTTGCTAAGAGACTGTAAGGCATTAGTTATTGCACTAAATCTATTAAACATACCACTTATTAATTCATTTTGTTTCATTCAAAACAACTCATATTTATATACCAACATGTTGCTTTTTGTTTCTTTTACTTGATTTGCGGTCAACTCTGATACTTCATGAAGGAAGGACCCTGACTTAGAGGGGTAGGAGGAGTTCTGATCTTGGGATGACTAGCCTTCTTGTTTCTTTCTCTTTTTGCCAGACTTGTATCTATTTTTGTACTTTTCTTGTTCTACTTTAAAAGGCTTGTAACTAGACTTGATGTCAATTTGAATTGATACTATAATAGATGAATATAAACATGCCTTTTCTTCTTTTGTTGTGCCAATCTATATGTGTGCTAGGTATTGCTATTTCTTTTGTAAGTGATTGGAAGACTTTGCATCAGTTAGGTGAGGCTTAGAACTACTACTAATCTACACAGAATCTTGTATTTTTTGCACCAACGAGTCATGCTAGCGACTTACACTTGCTAGTCTTGCTGGGTACATACATGGATTTGTTACACCAATAAGTTTTGCTTGGACTTTACTGATGCTATTGCATTGCCTACTCAGAGCGTTCTCATGTGCGACAGGGTTTCTCTTCTACTTCCTATCCACACTATGGCTCGAGACTAGCCTAGCTTTCACTTTACTCTTCCTCCTACCCATTTGCACTCACCTCATGCATTGACAATAGCTCTAGCCACCTTCGAACGCATCCTCTTTCTTTCCCAACAATGGTGAGTCTCTGTACTTTTGTTTGTGCTATGTTGTGTCTATGCTACCATTTTGAGTTTCGTCTTCTCCAACGCTACCCTTCTCAAGTTAATTGCCATTCCTTTCTTTTCACAAGGTTTTCCAATCATGGTGATGCTTGTCTATTGTTTCAATGCTTTACGAGCTTGGATTGGTGGGCTCAACGTCGATGACCATGAGAAACTAAGGCTCTGGGGGTCTCCACAAAATTTCTGGGTATTGCTAATGTGGAGGTGAGTTGCTACCTCCTTTGTGCTTCTACTGGATTCTGGAAGCCAACCTATCACATCTTCCACTTCGGCCAAGTGGAGATTATGCTTACCTTTAAAAAGGTGTGGTGGATTTGTAGCATTTCGAAGCTGCTGGGGCCTACAGTATTCATGTGGCATGATGGCTATGTGTCAATTCTGAACCAACTAACAAGCCTGTAGACTAGCAAAAGCGGGCATCATCTGATTTACACTAATGGCCCGACCTCGATGCTACGTCTTGAGTATTTCATTAAGGTGGCCTAAAGACGTGCCACACTTGGTGACGAGTTGTGGTTGCATGGCTTCGTTGTCCATTTCCTTGAAAAACTAGTCTTCAACCATGTAGGATGATGGTGGCTATTGTGGTAGCCAAGATTGCACTAGTCGTAGTCACCTGATAGATAGATCTAGTGCCCATTATTTTAGTAGAGACTTACCGCTGCTTGGACTGGGCACTATGTCGTTGTCGACACTTCAATGGTTGTGGAGTCCTAGTGTAGGTAAAATGCCACTATTACTACTATTATTCCGTCATTCTATTATGCACTGATCCACTACTGACTCACCTTCCGACAGGTTTGGCTTGCTAGCTACATCGGTGTAGATTTTGTGTCCCTAGCATTCTACTTTCAACATCTAATGCAATAGTGGCCATTCTTGGACTATCCCTATTGTCTGTGAGATGTACAAGAGGTTGGAGAGTCTGACCTAGGATAGGGTGACCTCTGTCTACTATGGATTCGTTTGTTGTTTTCTTTAACGACATGACATACAGTTGTTTGTTCTACTTGGATTCACTAAGGGAGTAGTGTATCAACCCATCCACATGATGCACTAGTTCAATTATCACAAAAATTCATTTGAGTAGAGCCCGATGCTCGATTTCTTTCAGCTATATCTACTTAGCTCTTTCACCATGACCACGAAGCTGTCTTGCATGTTGTGCTACGGTGTCTACTCCAGTAACATTGCCACAATAATGGGCTTTGGATACACTCTCGAGTACGAGATGCAGGAGACATGGCCTATCAGCTAGATTCCACTTGGTTGCCCTATGTTCAGTGATGTGGGAAGTTTGAAGAGGGCATGGACCTACTCTGATGATTGATTGCCTACCATCTATGTTCCTCCTTTTGGATGTGTAGGAGTCTATAGGGGTGTATGCTTGGATGAATTATGTAATTAAACTGGATGATGAATTTATGCCAAGCTACTATGTTCCATTTGCTCATTGATTCTCAATTGGTGTACTAATCACTTCAAATATTATAAAGGCAATATAGCCAACTGCAATGCTGAGCTGAATTGTCTACATTGAATCTACACGATTCATTGATCAATCGTGCTAGAACCTCATGCGATAGCAATGTGTTAGGACATCATGATTGGTATATCCATCGGTCCATTGATTTTTGACTTCAGAAATGCTATACTCCCTTCAATTGGGGGCCCATGAGGGGTCTTGGCAATCCCTTGACAAGCATTCTTGCCGAGAAGTTGCTAGTGGGCTAGAGTTGTCCTTCTATTTATGGAACAAACATTACACATCTACTAGAATGATCTATCCCTGATCTAGAGATTGTATCTAACCAGCTCCTATTGTCATACTGGCATGTGCTCTTGTGGAGAAGCAAAGGATAATGATCAATCCTGGCTGCAAAAAGCTATATGGGCGAGTATTTCTACAAATCTACCACACAAGAAAGGAGCTGACATGCCACTCGTAAAAGTGCTAGTCTAATGTATTTATCCAATTAGCATCTGGCATGCCCCTCGTTAAATGCTGGAGGCCTCGGTCAAAAGGCAGCTGGCATGCCCATAGCTAAAAGTATCCCTTACTTGTTTTTAATTGAAAGGTAGCTGACATGCCCTTAGTTAAAAATTGAACAACACTGTGCAAAGCAATGCAGAAGACTAAGGGATTATTATTGCTAATGAATGAATGAATTGTGATATTTCTTGTTGCCCTTAGTATTTTGGAAAGTCTTTTCTTGCCTACTTCAAATGAAAGGAGAAGTCCTCAACTCAATGGACCCTAGCTAGAGCCCTAGGATGTATGTGGCTCTCCGCAATAGGTGGTATAGCTCGTACTATGGTTGCTAGTAGTGTTGCAGATTAGGCTCCAAGCCAAACACCCTAGGGCCCTACACCTACTCTTTTGCAATTATCAATTTTCTTTTACTCCCTCATTGGCTCATAAGTATGCTCTATCCCTAACTTGGAGGTATTGAGCACATGAACTAGGTGGAAGTTGTTTCAGCTGCTAGGAAGGGGTGGTTAGTCCCTTTGGATCTTATGGGCTCGTCTGGCATGTGCTTCGACTCCTCTCCAAGGTATGTTGTAGGGAAAGAGCTACCATGATTACATCTTTCTCTGGGGTTAGCTTCTATCATCGACTTCTATCTTCATCATTTCGATTGTGCCCTCTCCAAGATAATGCCTTGTGGCTCACGCACTTGCTCATACATTAGTATTTTATCTCCCTCTGGAGGTGCAACTCCCTTTGGGAATTTGAACATTTCGTCCACGTCTTAGTGGATGGTAGCATCATCACTCACTAGGACATCTAGATAGTGTCAACGGAGGAGGTATAACCCCTTCTTACATAGTCAAGCTTTAGTGATTCTCATCATAGGGTAGATGCTATGCTGATGCAAATTATACTCTTTATTAATGCAATGCATGCATGTTGTTGATTGTGTGACTATGCTGGTGACTAGGACTTTGCATGATCGAGCACACAAAAATCGATAAGGTCACGATAATGAGGTGAATCAAACAAAGAGCACTCAACTCGCAAACACTGAAACAAGGTAAAACAAAAGATGGATAAGGAAAAAAAGAAAGTCAACACCTAGTCTATTGGGAATCGGAAGACGAGGAAAACTGAATGCAAGAAAGATGAGTTGAAAGTAATGCAAATGAGTGTGTATGTATGCTCTGTGCTAAATGGATGCAACACATAGGTCATTGCATGCTGGAGAAATGGTAAGGACTCTTGTTACACATGGAGAAGGTGTTAGGCACCCCCATATGCCTAACAAATCATTCTTTCTTGACTAATTCACTCGCTTGTGTGGCTAATGCAAATATATGTTTGCTCATGCCTAGGATGAATGCTCAATGCCATGCCAATGTGAATAAAGCATGCGAGGTGGACAATCATGCATTTAATACTAAGCCGCACCATATGTGTTATGGACCATGGCACTCATGCGTAGAAATTGCATCGATACAATCCACTAAGGAAGTACGCAAGGTCATCGCATCTAATCTAAAGAACTCCATATAGTAAGCATCATCACCCTAATGGATAAATCTTGATTGCTGAAACATGCATGAAAACCATGCAGTGCGAATGGAATCATGATGATGTGTGGAAATTAGAAGAAGCCATGCAAGATCAGAAGAGAAATCCCAAGAGAATGATATGATGGGTGCTCAGCCACATGGTCTATTCTGAAGCTGATGAACCACGCGGGCCATCCACATTGGCTAGTTTCAATGGTCATACGTGTAGGCTGACTGTGCTATCTACCTGTGCTAGTCATTTTACAGAATAGCTAATGAGCTTTGTCATTGCGCCAGAGGATATGCAACCAATCAGATCACAAACGTGATGCATGGGAAGCATGTATAAATGATGGGGAACACATTTAAATGTTGAATGTAGATTACGGATGCATGGATGCTTTCGACCATCCTACTCTGTTTGCCATTGAGTTTCACCATATATTCCAGCCATGAAGGCCTGTCGTGAGCCCAGAGAGCTCATTCCAACGTCTCTAGAGGGTGGATGAGGAGGGAGGAGAAGAAAACAAAATGTAAAATGCTAAGGAAATGCGATGTACTACGCTACACACCTCTACCTCTCATCTTTCTCAACGCTACATCTCCTCTCTATCGGTGAGGTGGTTGGTTGGAATGGGATTATCCCACAACTGAGGGCATGCACAGGTCATCAGGAAGGAGAAGGAAGGAAGAATGCGTATAGAGATGGCTCACAGCTCAAAAATAGGAAATGTGACTAGAAGGTAAAAACCGATGAAGACTCAGTTGGAAACGAAACAACTAGAAGAAAACAAAGCTAAACCACACCGAGGAAGTTTCAATTATGCTAGCGAAATGAATATTTACCTATGTGATGGCCTAGTTGTGCCTCCCAATGTCGTGACACACGGTGGCGTCGCTTCGGCCTAGGCTCGCTCAAGGCAGCTAGGGAGGCATGCTTAGGCTACTAGGAGTGGTTGCAAGGGTTCTAGGAAGTGTCAAGAGGCTATGAAATGGTTGTGCAGTGGCTGCTATCCAACATTGGCTTTGAATGGCTAGAAATAGGGGTATGGAGGCTAGATAAGGAGAAGGAAGTGGGTGTGGGCTTCTCAGGTGGCAATGGGCTGGCTCATGCATGGCAAAGGAGATGATGGAGGCTTGGGAAGGCAATGCAGAGGGTGGTAGCTGTCGTGGAGGCTTGGCTATGGTTTTGGGTGGTCGGAAATGGTGGTGGTCGCGGTGGCTAGCGATGGGAGAAGGCATGGTGCTTGGGTAGTGCTAGTGTGAGTGAGGTGGGTTGCTAAGACGTTTCTACTTAGGAGGATGCCATTGTTTTATAGAGGGAACGGTGAATAAGGGTTGTTGGTTTGAAATAACATTAGGAATAAAGGGTTTAGATTAAAGTAAGGGGATTGGATTGGGTTTAGGATTAAGGAGAGGGGTATGATCGTCCACAAAAGTCAAGGAAAACACCTAGATCCATGTTAGCCAATAGGAGGAGAAGAAATGGTGGTCCAAGTGCAAAAAGACCAATGAATCCTTCTGCAATCTAGCTAGCGATCCAGGGCATCCACGGTAGTCAGCCACGATACTAGCCTGCAAAGTATGCCTACGAGGGAAACCCACTGGTGCTACACATGGCTGACATACTCTAGAGGCTATTGGCATGAATCTTGGCCCATTCCACTGAGCATTTGGACCATTAATGGGCCTACGCTGGTGATTTTGTTGAGGCTTAGGTTCAGGGTTCTAAAGTGGGTCTGGAATGAGGTATTGGATAAAGAAGGATGTTTGGGAAATGCCTCATCGCCACTAAAGTAAGCTCTTTTCAAGGAGTCCATAAACAGGTGGCTATCAAATCAGAGTGTCTACAAGTGCTTAAGGTTGACAAGATACCCCACTTGAAACTTACAAGAGGGTGGAATTTGCTATTGGTATTAAGTCACTTATTTGGTGGATACACTGAAAGTCTTGACCCGTTGTTGGAATTCAAATGCAGATGTGAAAAGTGATACTAGGGTGTAAATGCTAATGCACTAAGATCCACTAGGGATATGTGTGGTTCTATGCGATACTGATGCGATAAGATTGATGTGGATGAAAGCTCAAGCTAGATGCTGATGATGTGATGCAGTGAGATGTGATGATGTTGAATATTGATGCTGACACTGGATGTAGGGGCAATGATAGTCTTAGGTGACCACTTGATTTGTGCGATGTTGATGCTAATGCTATAATGTTGATGACAGTGTGACATGATGATGCTAAATGCTAATGCACCAAGATGGCAGGAGGGGGCATGACAAGTTGTTGGACTCATCGACCGGATATTTAGGGTTATTAGCCTAAAGAGGAAAAGGGGTGTGGCAAGTCTAATGGGCTTATCGACCGGATAGATAGGGCTGTCAGTCCAAGGAGAAGTGGGGGCACTAGTCAGATTATCAGGCTTGCCGATCAAGGAAAGGCAAATGACAGATATCAACCAGATAGATAACGGTGTCACCTAGATAGCTTGGGATATCGGTCCAATGGAAAAGGAGCATGAAGGATGATATGATGTGCTAAGTTTTGGACTTACCAATTGAGTAGAGGCAATACGATCGCCAATCAAAAGCAGTTGGTGGTAGAGTGCAAAATATGATGGCGAACTTACCAACCGAGAAGTGGTCGATGGCGAATCATAAAGTAGAGCAGCAAACTTGTCAATTGAGAAGCGGTCAGTGATAGATCGTGAAGTGAGAGCAATGAAATTGTCAACTGAGACGTGATCGATGATAGTTCACAAAGAAAGAGTGAAGAACTTGCCAATCGAGAAGTAGTCAGTGGAAAATTGCGAAGCAGAAGCAACGAACTTGTAAAATAAGACATAGTCGATGATAGTTCGTAGAGCAAGAGTGGTGAACTTGCCAACCTAGAAGTGCTTGATGGCAGATCGTGAAGTGGGAGCAACAAACTTGTCAACTAAGATGTAGCCAACGGTAGTTCATAGAGTAGGAGCAGTGAACTTGCTAACCAACAAAGAATCGATGGCAGATCATGAAGCAGGAGCAACGAATTTGTCAACTGAGAATCGACGACACATCGTAGCGTAGGATTGGCAAACTTGCAACTTGAGAAGCTATAACGCCCTGAACCCGGGCATGCTACTAAATCACAGTATCATAAGCATAAATACATTAAATAACTATAACTAAGGCTCACCTTTAGGATCTCAATGTGCGGCTAGAAGCTCCGACTCCTGCACCGAAACTCGATTGCACCAAACGACACCTGAAAACCAAACAAGCACGCGTGACTGACAACTAAGTCACCTAATACGTGCCCCAAACACAATTCTTTTGCAAAATTATTAAAAATCATTTTTTTTTAACTTCCAAAGGGTGGTTTTCTTTTGGAAATCCTCTTTTTTTTATTTTAAACCACTTGGGAATTTAATCCCATATTCATACTCTTTTCAAAAGCCATGTTTCTTTTTCCTTTCAAAACATTCAGAAATATATTCCAAATCACATTCTTTTTTAGAAACTCATATTTTGCATTTTCTTTCATAACATTTGGAAATCATTTTCCAAAACATGCCTATTCTTTTCAATCCTTAGGATTTCTTCCCAAAATCACACTTTCAAAATTCATATCTCTGACCAGATCCAATTGAAAACACAATGCTTCTCAGGCTCAAAACAAAATTATAAATACTGGCTGGTAATTTGTTAAAACATTATCATTATTTCACCTCAAGATTTTAGGACCATTCATAAGTCCAATGATGTAATACTCGTAAAATTCATTTTGTAATTATTTACAATTTATGAATTTTATTCTTGGACGGGTGTTACTGTTCTAAGGCCCATTGTGTGGTTTTGTGCTTTTGGGCTTGGGCCTTGTGGACCAGCTTTTATTTGCGTGTCCCTAAGCATGGTTTGGCATTGTACATTGTGGCACTGTGCATGTGGGGCCCGATTGTGGGTCTGTGTGGGGCCCATGTGTGGGGTCTACGTGGGGCCTACATTTGTGGACCGGTGGTTGAGGCTTGCAGTTGGCCTCGTAGTTGTGGTGGGTGGTTGGGTGTGTGCTGTGGGTGGCGAGGTTGGTTGTTGAGGGAGTATTGGTGTGCACGTGGCTGACTGGTTGCATGCACACGGCCACCTACTCCTTCTACGTAGCTTTTTAAGCTGGAGGCCGCTGCAATGCACAACCCAAGCCTCCTTCTCTCCCCGTGCATTCTCTCCGTCACAAGCACACATCCTTCCTCTCCTTCCACCACTCATTCTCTCTCTCTCCACTCACTTCCCCTCTCCCCCGTCTCTCTCTTTTCTCTCTTCCTCTCTCGCTCTGTCCCACTATTTCTCTCCACCCCTGCGACCTCCGCTCTATTTCGTGTGCTCGAGGGCTGGCGACGGTGTGCGGTGGCTTATGGTGGTGTGTGGAGCTCGCGTGGAGTACTCCAGTGGCCGTGGTTGCGTCGTGGTCGTCGGAGTCGGCCAGAGAATCGCCGGAGCGCATTCTCAGGTATGCATCTCCACCTCTTGTAATAGAGAGAATGAAATTGGTAGAAAATGCTAGGATTTGATGGAAAATTGCTAATTTTACTTTCCTAGAATTTATTGTGATTTTATGAGAATTTATGGCGAATTTATTGGCATTTATGGTGGTTGATGCGTTCTGGGTCCTTTTGACCCTTTTGTCTTTCCGATTTTATATCTTGATGCATAGTGGATGGATTTAGTTTTGTTTGTTGGGATTGGGAGTAGACGTGAGGGTCTACATCCTATGTTTTATGCAAGATTTTTGGTGTTTGTTTAGGGGGTCCGATCGGAGGTCCCAGTTGGGGCGATTTCAGACTGTTGGGTTTTAGGTCCTTATCTAGGATCGTAGAATTCAACATATCGAATAGTAAACGGCATACCGAATCAGTGAATTTCGGTATACCGATTTCATTCGGTATCCGTTTTTCTATCAGTTTGGTCCTCTGGTCGATTTGGCCTATCGAATGGCTCCAGTCGACCGAATCAGTGGATTTCGGTATACCGAACCTGATTTTCGACATGCCGAATGTAGACCCACTTGAGTTTATAAAAATGTGTTCTCTGAGGGCTTTCTTGATTGCTGTGTTTTGTCCCATTGAGAGGGACTGTGGGCCGCCAGTGGTGGTCTCCTGGGACACTTGATGCGCCGTTTTGCCGTGATTTTGGAAGAATTTTCAAAGATATGAAACTAGTTTTGGAAATGGATTTCATGGAAATAGTTGGCCTAGTTTGGAAAATATTTTCCTGGTTTTCTCTATGCACGCCGAGACAGTGTGGGACCGTGTCGTCATGAATAGGGAATGTGAAAACATTCTTTGGTGGTCGGGCATGACTCCCTGGTCGAGGTCGGGGGCCAAGATACCTGAGGTTGTGGGGTGTCGAGTCCTAAAGGTATGAGACTCGTTGATTGTCATCTCGAGGCTAGGGTTGTGGTCCGCGGGTTGAGGTGCCTTGTGGCATGACGGGGAGGTATGATACTCCCTCTTGAGCACTGTGTGTGGAGGACTCCTTAAGGAGGTGTACCTTGTGGTGGCCAGTGTAGGTGAGACACATGCCCCGTAGCTGGTAGCGTCCTGAGAGATAGGACAGCCTTCCTAGAAAGGGGTTGGCTTTTTAGGGTTCTCCTGAGAGAGGGGAATCGTGGGACAGTGATGGCTCTTGCACAGGGTGGCTTCACCATGGTTGTGCAGAATGCTGTGGTCGCTCCTCGATGGACTGCGTGTGGCCAGAGTTTGGTTGCCTAACGTCGGGCTTCCTGACTAACTGTGTGTGGTTTTGGCCATTGAGGGCCTTTGCTTGTGGCTTTGGGCTAGTAGAGCCCCAATTTGTGGTTTTGGTCGGTGTGAGCCTGGTTTATGTGGTCTTGAGAAAATGGTTTGCGAAATGAATTTAAAAGGAGAATTGATTATAGTTTTGTTTTTTGCTGTTTTCGTGGGGTGCGTACTTGATAACTTTTGTCACTTATACGTTTTTCCTCGTGTTTTCATTTACAGGTGCAGACATGCGATTGGTTTAGCATAGTGCATATAGTTTGAAGTCTCCTAGCCGCACACACAGGTTCATGGTAGTTTGATATTTACTGTTTAGCTTTAATTTTCCCATAATTTAATTTGTTTTAAATTATTGTGGAAAATGTGGGGCATGACAGTTCTGGTATCAGAGCTCCAGGTTCACTAGGTTGCACTACACTTTGGGTGTCCGGTCTCTAGACTCCATAGGTTTTGCATGCATGGTAGAGTCTGCACTTGATTTTCGCCATGGTTTTCTAGTTATTGCTTTGTCTGTGGTGCATGTACTTTGCCTTTCTCTGGCAGGATGCCTCCTCGTGGTTGTAATGGCAAGGCCCCTATCGAGGAGAGCGAGCCTCGTCAGGACGTAGGTGGATGGTAGGCTGTTCGTGCAGAACTGAGGAGTTTGGCACACAGGATTTCCCACGCGTTCAGCAAGAGTAGTGCTAGTGAGCCGTCGAGTGACCCGTGGCTGAACCAGTTCACGATGCTTCGTCCACCGTCGTTCAAGAGCAAGGTAAGTGCTGAGGAGAGCGATGCCTCGCTGGAGAAGGTGTTGAAGATGCTAGAGAGCATGGCGTGCCCAGAGGAGCATTGGGTGCGGCTGGCGACCTACCTACTAGATGGTGAGGCAAATAGGTGGTGGAAGTCTGTGAAACGGCTGAAGTTCCTGGACTCAGTCACTGTTAGCATCTAGTGGAAGGATTTCAAGGCGGCCTTCTATGACAAGTATTTTCCCGCTCATGTAAAGGAGTAGCTTCACCGAGATTTCTAGAGTTTGGAGCAGGATACGATGTTGGTGCTCGAGTTTGAGACTGAG
Organism: Posidonia australis; assembly: GCA_024699735.1. Lineage (NCBI taxonomy): Eukaryota > Viridiplantae > Streptophyta > Magnoliopsida > Alismatales > Posidoniaceae > Posidonia > Posidonia australis. The sequence continues at coordinate 25,035 of JAMKQA010027499.1, forward strand.
TTCACCTGGCTAGAATGCTTTGCACCTGCCTATGAGTCTGAGGAGGAGCGAGTGTAGAGGTTTCTAGATGGCGTGAACCCTAGGCTACGAGTGAAGGTGATGGGCTGTAGGTGCCACACTATGGAGGATATGGTTGGGATGGCTTATCACTTCGAGGAAGAGCATCAGAAGTTTCTAGAGAGTCGTCCCAAATGGAAGGGTAAGTCTTCTTTTACATCCCGGTTCTCTTTCTCCAATCCTCCCAATGTTGGCAGTTTGGGTAGCCTCGAGAAGAAGCAAAAGACGAGGTCCAGTGTTTCCTCTGCGGGCCAGCGGAGTTTTGCAGAGGGTAGCGGAGTTGGCCTCAGTCAGACAGGGTCCAGTGCTCCCAATGGGAACCAGTGCTTCAACTGTGGTCAGGTGGGCCACATCGCTGCATATTGCCCTCATCCTAGGTGAACTCCCTCTCCAATGGTGTGCTATAATTGTGGGAAGGTGGGACACGTTCAAAGATCTTGTCCGAAACCGCCTAAGAAGGTAGGAAGTGCACTGCAGCAATTGACTAGGGGACGGGTGTTCACTATCGCAGCTCTAGGCGCTGGGTCTTCGGGAGATGTTGTTTAGGGTAAGGATGAATAGTTACTTCTGTAACCCTCTGAGATATGTTGGAATCTCCTTGTAATCTAGACATCTGCCTGATTGAATGGATGTGTGGTGTTGTTTTGATTGGCCATCAGGTTCTTTTATTGTGGCTGGCCAGATGGCCAAAGTGTTGTTTGACTCAGGGAGTTCATTCTCCTTTATCTCTGAGTCTTTCATGGTGGAGTTGGGAGAGAGACCAGCTAGATTGGCCTTTCATCTCAGCGTGGTGACGCCGCTGGGGGAGCACAGTTTGGCATGGAGGTATCTACGGTCTGTCGACTTGATGTTGAATGGCAGAGAGTTCGATACCAGCCTGATCATGATAGACATGTAGGAGTACGATGTGATACTCGGCATGGATTGGTTGGCGCAGCAGTCCGCTTTGATCGACTGTGCTCGAAGGAGAGTTTATTTTGGGTCTCCTGAGGATGGGTCTTTCTTTGTGCAAGGTGGGTGTTAGGGTGAGCCTAAGCTTGTCATTTCAGCTATGAAGGCTTATAAGTTGTTGGTCAGGGGTTGCATGGGGTATCTAGTCAGTATAGTTACCTCCACTTCTCTTGAGTTGGGTGTTCACAACATCTCTGTGGTGTGTGAATATCCCGACGTTTTCCCTAATGATTTGCCTGGTATGCCACCTCACATGGAAGTAGAGTTATCGATTGATCTGATCCCTGGTTCTGGTGCTATGTCGAAGCCTCCTTATCGCATGGTGCCAACGGAATTGCGAGAGCTCAAGACTCAATTGCAGGAGTTGCTGGACAAGGGGTTTATCAGGCCGAGTGTGTCTCCGTGGGGAGGGCTTGTCTTGTTCGTCCGCAAGAAGGATGGTTCGCTCCGATTGTGTATAGATTATCGAATGCTGAACTAGATCACGGTGAAGAACAAGTATCCCTTGCCCCACATTGATGACTTGTTCGATCAGTTGCAGTCTGCATCAGTGTTCTCGAAGATTGATCTGCGGTCAGGGTATCACTAGTTAAGGTTCCGAGACATAGACATTCAAAAGACTGCTTTCCGGACGTAGTACGGGCATTATGAGTTCACGGCCATGCCTTTCAGCCTAACCAATTCACCAGCTGCGTTCATGGATCTAATGAACAAGATTTTCAGCCCTTTTCTCGAACAGTTCGTTGTGGTTTTTATTGATGATGTGCTGGTCTATTCTCCTGATGCTGAGACTCACGCCTTGCACCTGAGGGTGGTTTTTGATACTCTGAGGCATCATCAGTTGTACGCCAAATTCTCCAAGTGTGAGCTCTAGCTGAGCGAAGTCATGTTCCTTGGCCATTTGATTTCTGGAGAAGGCATCAGAGTTGATCCTGCAAAGGTTGAGGTAGTGAGTAGTTGGGAACGACCTAGGACTATGTCGGAGATTAAGAGTTTCTTGGGTCTGGTGGGCTATTATAGGGGGATTATCAAGGATTTCTCCTCCATAGTCGCGCCTTTGATAGAGTTGACTAGGAAGGGTGTTCCATTTTGCTGGGACTAGGATTGTGAGGCAAGTTTCCAAGAGCTGAAGTCTCGTCTAGTTTCTACCCTTGTGTCGACCCTGCCTTCTGGAAGTGGTAGCTTCACTATGTATAGTGATGCCGGTGGCGTTGGGTTAAGGTGTGTTCCGATGCAGTATGGCAGTGTTATCACATATGCTTAGCGCCAGCTGAAGGATCATCAAAAGAACTACCCAACGCACGATTTGGAGATGGCTGCCGTAGTGTTCGCTCTCATGCTTTGGCGACACTATCTCTATAGGGAGCAGTTTGAGGTCTTCACCGATCATTAGAGCCTGAAGTATATCTTCACGCAGAGGGACCTCAACCTGAGGCAACACTGCTGGGTGGAGTATTTGAAGGGCTATGATTTCAACCTGTCCTACCATCCTAGCAAGGCCAAAGTGGTCGTCGATGCCTCGAGTCGGCGTACGCACGTGATGGCAAGCCTAATGGTCAAGGAGTGGACCATGTTGGAGGATCTAGTGAGCTGCAGGCAGAAGCGGCAATCTCGGGGAATGGTTGGTGCCATGGTGGCCAACCTGTCAATTCACCCGAAGCTGTTAGAGTTTATTGTCGCTTGTCAACAGCTAGACCCATTCGTTCAGGCTGTGTTTGAGAAGCTTGAGGCCGGTGGAGAGCCTCATTTCTCTATTGGGGCATATAGAGAGCTGAGGTATGACATGCATCTATATGTGCCCCAGCATGAGGAGGCCAGGCAGAGGTTGTTGGATGAAGCACATCGGTCTAGGAACACTATACACCCTGCGAGTACAAAGATGTACTAAGACCTGAAGCGGAACTTTTGGTGGCCTGACATGAAGAGAGGTGTTGCTGATCATGTGGAGTGGTGTACTACCTGCTAGTTGGTCAAGGCAGAGCACCAGAGACCCGGAGGGACCCTGCAGTCGTTGGATATTCCTGTGTGGAAGAGGGGGCACATCTCGATGGACTTCGTGACTGGTTTGTCGCGATCTCAGAGGAAGAACGACACCGTGTGGGTGATCGTGGATCAGCTAACCAAGTTTGCTCACTTCCTGGTCTTTCGGGTGAAGCTTTTGATGCACTGCTTGGCGGAGTTGTATGTCTCCGAGGTGGTGAGGTTGCATGGTGTTCCGGTGTCCATCGTGTCAAACAATGACACGAGGTTCACCTCGAGGTTCTGGAGAACTCTGCAGGAGGCCTTTGGCACTGTGCTCGACTATAGCACGGCATTTCAGCCTTAGTTGGATGGTCAGACAGAGAGGACTATCCAAACGCTGGAGGATATGCTCAGAGCATGTGCCGTAGACTTTCAAGGGAGTTGGGAGGACCATCTGCCATTGATTGAGTTTACCTACAACAATAGCTATCACTTGAGCATCGGGATGGCGTCGTACGATGCTTTGTATGGTAGGCCATGTAGGTCGCCGGTTTACTGGAGCGAGGTGGGTGAGTGTCAGTTGATTGGTCCTGAGCATGTGTAGCTATATGCGGACAAGGTGGATTTGATCTAGAGCAGGCTGTTGGCTGCATAGAGTCGGCAGAAGAGTTATGCCGACAGGAGGTGGAGACCACTGGAGTTTCTAGTGGGAGACTATGTGTTCCTGAAGGTGTCGCCAACCAAGGGTGTAATGCCTTTCGGGAAGTGCAGTAAGAAATCTTGGAGAAATCTTGGATGAATCTCCTATAATATCCTGCCAGGCCTAGAAAACTTTTAATCTCAGTTATTGTCTTCGGTCTAGCCCAACTGCTCACAACTTCCACTTTGGCTGGATATACATTGATACCTTCTCTTGAAATAATGTGACCAAGGAAGGACACCTCTTCTAGCCAAAACTCGCACTTGGAGAACTTGGCATAACGTAGATGCTACCTCAGCATCTCTAGTACATTCCTCAAATGCCTCTAGTGAGTCTAAACCTCCAAGGAATACACCAAAACATCATCCACAAAGATGACCACAAACTGATCCAAATAGGGCCTGAACACCCTATTCATCAGGTCCATAAAAGCAGCCGGAGCATTCGTCAACCTTAATGGCAAAACCAAAAACTCATAATGTCCATAATAGGCATGAAAGGCTGTCTTCTACACATCTGGTTCACTGATCCTCAATTGATGGTATCCTAATCTCAAATCTGTCTTGGAAAACACTGATGCTCCTTGCGGCTGGTCGAACAAATCGTCGATCTTGGACAGTGGATGCTTGATCTTGACAGTGATCTAGTTCAACATCCGATAGTCTATACAGAGTTGAAGTGAACCATCCTTTTTCTTAACAAACAGAACCGATGATCCCCAAGGTGAGACACTGGGACGAATGAATCCCTTATCCATAAGTTCCTACAGCTGACTCTGGAGCTCCCTTAACTCCACAGGTGCCATCCTATATGGAGCCTTGGAAATAGGACTAGATCCCGGCACTAGATCAATCACAAACTCCACTTTCCTATGTGGTGGCATTCCAAGCAATTCCTCTGGAAAAACATCAACATATTCCCCCACTACCACTATGTCCTAAATCACAACCACAAGCGAAGTAGAAACTGTCACACAGGCCAAATAGCCCACACTACCTCTTGCCAGGTTATGATAGGCCTTGAGAGCAGAAATCACTTTTCCAGGCTCACTCGGTCTGATGCCTTGTACCATACACCAGCCTTGGCCTGGACACTCTGCTAGAACTCTTCTTTTGGCACAATCTATCACAGCTGAATGTTGTGCCAGCGAATCCATTCCTAGGATAACATCATAATCCTGCATGTCCATCAAGATCAAACTGCCCTGAAAATTCTTGTCTCGTAGCTGATTATCAACTGGTCTCAAATATCTCCATGCTAGACTATGTTCTCCCAATGGGGTGACTACATCCAGGTGGAATGCCAATCTAGCTAGCCTAGTCTCGATCTAAGAAGCAAATGACTTGGAGACAAAAGAAAATGAACTCCTAGAGTCGAACAACACATAGGCCATCCGGTCAGCCACAAGAAAAGATCCTATAATTAAAACACCATAACCATAATCATAGTAAGGAATAGTGTTAATTACACATAGGATCCATTATTACAGGACAGGACTTAACTAATATAGTCCCGCTAGTTCTCACCTTCTACCACATCTCTAGATGGACCAACATTAGGGGCAGCAATGGAGAACACTCTCCCTTTGGTAGGTTGACATGGCGCATCTCCTAGTGGCTTTGGCTTACTAGGAAAGCCCTTCTGGTAATGCCCGGACTCCCCAAAGTTGTAGCATACTACACTGTCTAAGTTCCTCTGCCTGTGCCAACACTACGCTGCTACATGCCCCTTCTTGCCATAGGCATGGCATGGTCCCAACTGTGGGCCACTGTTGGACCCTGCATGGCTGAAACCCATAATCTCTTCTCTACTAGATGTAGGTCATTGCTTCTGCTTCTTCCCAGAGCTGCTAGAACTCCCCAAACGTGGCTCTCCAGTCACTGACGGTCGAGAAACGAAGGGTCGTGAGACAGAAGGTCGAGAGATAGACTTTCTCCCTTTTTCCTTCTTAGGATACTCCTCCTGGAACTACCTACGATCATCCTCATAGCGGCTTGCAAGCTCAACAATATCCGCTAAGGTCTGGCATCTGAAGCAAATAACTCTAGATCTCAGCACAAAATTCAATCTTTCCACGAACTTCTTGGCTCTGTTCTTCTTCGAAACCACAGCCTGAGAGAACTGCTCTAGCCGAAAGAAGGACGACTCATATTCTACCACAGACTGGCTCCCTTGCTTTAAATTCCTGAACTCTCTGTCCTGTTTATCCCTCTCATGCTCTAGGAAAAACATCTCATAGAATGCCTCTCAGAATTCTTCCCAAGAGATCAACAGTAGGTCCGTATGTTGAAATTTGGTGCGGTGCACTATCCTGCACCACTGATCTGCAGCACCTTTGAGCTGAAATGCTGTGATCTGGACCAACTTCTCCGCTAGACACTCAATCCCTTATAAGATCTTCTCCACTTCCAGGAGCCACGCCTCACACTCCTTTGGTGTGCCGCGTCCATCAAAAGTCGACATGCCTAGCTGGCGGAATTGCTTAATCCATGGGTCTCCCTTCACCTCATCCCTGCTGCTGCTGCCGAAGGACTTTGCGAAACCCTGCATCATCTTGCCAAATTCTCGTCTCATACCCCTCCATGCGCTACCCACTCCCGTCTCGGAGTCAGGTACAGGAGTCTTGCCACGACTACGGCCTCAGCGAGACATCTTCCTGCCAGCACAACAAAACACAACAACCAAAAGTTCAAGTGCACGACTCTCTACTACGCAGTCCTAGGGAGCCACTAGACCAGACATCACCATGCCGGTGCACTAGGTGTAACCTTAGCTCTAATACCACTCTGTAACGCCCCGAACCCGGACAGGTTACCTAAATCATAGTATCATAAGCAAAATTGCACTAATCAAAATAAAATTAAATAACTATACTAAGGCTCACCTCTAGGAAACAATGTGCGGCTAGAAGCTCCGACTCTGGCATCGGAACTCGACTGCACTCAATCTGCACTTGAAAACCAAACAAGCACGTGTGAGTGACATCTAAGTCACCCTGTACGCACCCTACATATACAAACAACAAAAACCTGCGAAAAGCCAAAAACTCAAGTTTTAATTTATAAAACTTAGTTTTCTTTTGAAGATCCAATTTAAAACATCCTTGTCCTTTCTTTTGAAATCATTTGGAAATCTATTCCCACGGTTATACTCTTTTCAAAACTCACTTTTCCTTTTTCTTTTAAAATTTCTAGAAATCATCTCCAAAACCATCCTCCTTTTCAAAAACCATCTTTACTTTCTTTTTACCCTTTTCAAAACCTTTCTCATACACTAAGAAATCCACATTTTCGACCAGATCCAACCTAAAACATAATGCCACACAGGGCTCAAAACCAAAATCACAAACACAAGCTGGGAACTAGTTAAAGCACGATCATTATTTCATTCCAGGAATTTAGGACCATTCATAAGTCCAATCCTTACCAAACCACATTTCTTTCCATTTCTCAAAATCACATTCTTTTCTTATTCATTTTCACTTTTCTTTACTAATGTTACCTTGATCAGGGGTAACCAGGCACACAAGTAGTAGGCGAGGACACCATTTTCCCTACCTCCCTGCACTGCAATAGTGAAATTCCCCGTGTGGGATGCTACGCCCCTGGCCAACCGGCCTTAATCTCTTTCATATATGTAGGGGGATACGTCTTCGTCTGACGTCCCATCGGTGACCCAAACAACTAGGTTCAATGACCTAGGCTCAGCCTACACCGTCGGTGACCCGAACAACTAGGTTCAATTACCTAGGCTCAACCTACACCGTCACGAGCTCGGCGACCCGAACAACTAGGTTCAATAACCTAAGCTCAGCCTACACCATCTCAAGCATGGCAACCACAGTCGTATCTAGCAACTGGTTTCATTGGAGCCTCATACTCCCACCACGTTGTCGACACCAACCCCCGTGGTTCCTTAACACATTATTAGTGTTTCACTTTCAAATCTCTTTAAGTTTTCCTTTTCAAAACCATTTTCATTTCCGTTCTTTCTATTGCAGGAGTCTTTTCCCATGCAACACCTGACCCTCCACTGGGGTCTAACTCAATCCATGAAAAACCATGTATTTAAAATCATGATTGGGTCTCATGCCCAAAACCACACACAATCAACCATTTTATCCATTTATAGGGTCTAAAACCCACAACTATGCCCAAATCCACTTATTTGGGTTCTATATTCCTCCATGTCATTTACATGGGGAAAAAATCATTAACACATGCTTTACTTACCTTTAAAACCTTTTATCCTTTATTTTGCATTCCTATTTACACATACCATGGTTAGGGCAAAAACGGTAGACCGAATTTCAGGTTCGGTATACCGAAAACCCTTGTTTTGGTCGATCAGATGATTTCAACCTACCGAAATCAAGTATCCTGGCTTAATCTGTCAGGATTTTGATATACCGAATTCCTCACAACCAGGGCATTACCCTGTTTCGGTCGACGAAATCGCCAAAAGTAGGAGCCTCAATCGGAACTCCCAAACACACATCACAAAATGCAAATAAATCATGGGGTGTAGACCCTTGAGTATACTTCAAATCTCCTCAAACCATTCATCAATCCATCAACTATGCAATCCACACGAAAATCACAAAGGGATGAAGCTCAAAAATGGCTATTGTAGCCTTCATCCCAAAATCTCGTATATCCTTACCAAATTCATTCCTAACGGCATGATATCTATGTTTTCATGCTATTCAACTCATTCTCATCAATTCCACTATTTTTCTATGATTTTACATGCATTTATCTCTATTTTCATGCATTTAACATGATCTACTGGAAGCATGAAAACGAGCGAAGGAAAAGGGTTGTGTACCTCGAGTGGCTCTCTGACGATCTTCTTCACTCCCCGGTGAGTCTCTTCTTGCCCTTGCGAAGTCTCCTCCACCGGCGAACCTCACAATCTACCACCTCCTCTGTCGAGTGCCGTGCTTCCTATCCTTCTCCTCTCTCAATTACCTTCCCTCTTCTTGCTTGCCTCTACCTCTTTTTATCCTCTCCTCCTCCGACATCGTGCTGGCCGTCCATCGCATCGGAAGAGAAGACGAGGCACGGGCCACTGGCTTGTGGTGGCACGGGTGGGGAGAGGTGAAGATGAAGAAGACGGGATGGTTGTTCGTGAGGGAGAGAGAGAAAAAGAGAGAGAAAAAAGAAGGAAAGAAAAGAAGAAAAGAAGAAAAGATAGGCACGCAAACTGAGTCAACTGTGCATCCTCAAATTGGACACTACATTGGTCCCAAATCACAAACAAGAGCACAGAAAGCCAACCCAACTCTCACAAATCCAAGAAACAATAGATTATCCATTAATAAACCATTTACACAATATTGCAATGAATTACATGGTTTACAATTAAAAATGGATAATCGGACCCAGATGTCACAATTTGTCTTTGTGTCGTTGTTCATGTTATGATACCTGTTTCTCTTGCCTATTTTCTCAAGTAGCTTATTGCAATGTCCTCAGCTAGGAGCTTGGGTGTCTCCATTGCGGGCGGCCTCCCGTAGTTGTTTTCTCTTTCCTTTTCCCGAGCTATTGGTCACTTTTGACAGTAGTTCGTCTTAGAGCACGTACATTTGTCTTTTGCCGTAGCTCTAGTCATTTCACTTGTGACTAGCCATGGCCCTGCAATCCCGCAAGCCTCTGGTTATTGTTTTGAAGGGGGTCCCACATTCAGATCCTCCTTCTCTCACTTTGGGTGCTTCTTCCCACTATACGTCCTGATTTGGTAATCATGGATGGTCTCTAGCTCCTTTCCCAAGACAGCGGCAGACACAAGCTGATCTAGGGCCTATCACTAAGTTGATTGCAGTGACTACCACATGGGTCCTAGAAGTTTTGCTAGCTGCATCCCACTTCTCAAGGCCTCCTGTTTCAGGAGTTCAACTAGCTACAATTGCATCTGTTTTAGGGACCACTCCTGTTCCGCTCTCGCCTTCTGACCTATCCTTTGATGGGTCTTTGGCCATGCAAGCTCAGAGCTTAAGAACTTTGGCCCAGAGGACTGAGCACAATCCTCTTGATCCTGTTAAGTGTCTTTTTTCGACCCATGAGATTCCAGTGAAGACGAATATAGCATTACAGGCTCACCCCATTGCACCATTGCCCATATCATTGCCCTAGCTTCACACTGCTCCAACAATGAGGGTGTTTTCTCTACCTCCGACACCACAACTACACTTGTCACAACATGCATCACAATCACTCATGGACAAACCCATTAGTGGTGCGAGAGTACAGCATTTCTCGAGTCAGTTGCCTGGAGACATACTAGTGCCACAGTTGTTACTCTCGCGCTCAACCCCACACGCAACACATCATACACACAGCCCACCTCAACATCAGAATAAGGTTGCAGCACGTAGGTGTGACCATGCCGATGCGAGGGAAGCGGGAAGGGGGATCACAGCCATGCCAGGATGGCGAAGGCGCAAGGAAAGGAAAAAGAATGAAAAGGGAGTCGCCACCTAGTCTTTTAATGGAAAGACGAGGAAAACCAAAACACACAAAAGACAGAAAATAAATGCAAAGATGCATGTATGATCCGGGTCTAATGGATATTGCAATATGAATGCGGGCTAGAGAAAGGGTAAGGATTCTGGTTACGCATAGGGAAGGGGTTAGGCACCCCCATGCGCCCGAGAAAACTCGATCTTTCTAGGTTCCCTACTGTCTAAGGTCTGCTAAAATGCGTGCTTGATTATTCTACATGCTTATGTATGATAATGATGAGATCATGCCGAAATCAAAGTAAAATGAAGTCAAATGGGAAAAGAAAAGTTATTCCATGGGTCGAAT
>JAMKQA010027500.1:0-34709 GCA_024699735.1 Posidonia australis
CCAGGTTCCGGTGCAGGAGTTGGAGCTTCTAGCCGCACATCGAGATCCTAGAGGTGAGCCTTAGTTACAGTCCTTTTGTTCTGTAATTTGTGTAATTAGGCTTGTGATACTGTGTTTTGGGTAACGTGCCCGGGTTCGGGGCGTTATATGCATGCCACCATAAGAATTGTACTTGCTCTTGTTGTGAATGCTGCTTGGTCACTTAGACAACTTGATGTTGGAAGTGCATTTTTACATGGCACCTTGGAAGAAGATGCGTACATTGAACAACCACAGGGCTATGTTGATGTTGATAAACCCCATCATGTCTATAAAATGCTCAAATCTATTTATGGTTTACGTCAAGCACCGAGATCTTGGTACACCAAATTTTCATCAAAATTGAAGGAGCTGGGTTTCTACATGACTGTATCTGATCCTTCTCTCTTTATTCTTCAAAACGATGGCATCCTTATTTACCTTCTGTAATATGTTGATGATATCATCATCACAGGAAATAGTGATGAGTTCATACAGCAACTCACAGCTAATCTGAGTCTTCATTTTCATATGAAAGACATAGGTAGCTTATCCCATTTCCTTGGCATTTCAATCTCTTAGTCTTATAAATCATTACATCTATCTCAGTCCAAGTATGCTTTAGATGTTCTTGATCAATGTGATATGAGTGGTTATAAACCTGTCTCTTCTCCGATAGCAACTCAGAAGTTGTCTAAGTTTGATGGTAAACTTCTCCACGATCCTTCTAAGTATCGTAGCATTGTTGGCATCCTGCAATACATAACTTTAACTTGGCCTGATATATCATTTGCTGTTAACCAAGCTTGCCAATTTCTTAAACATCCTACTAAGTTCACATGGTGGCTATCAAGAGAATTTTGAGATATCTCAAAGGCACTATTACTTCTGGTCTAGTTTTAAATCTGGGATCATATCAACTAATAGCCTATTGTGATTCAGACTGGGCTAGTTGTCTCACTAATTGTCGATCAACTCAGGGCTTCTACAATTTCTTAGGGCCTGATCTAATTTCATGGAGCTCTAAAAAGCAATCAGTTGTTGCTCGTTCATTCACTGAAGCAGAGTATCGTAGCTTGGCTTTAGCAGCAACAAAATTCTGTTGGGTTCAATCTCTTCTCAAGCAACTTCACTATTCAACTACTAATATACTAGTAATATGGTGCAATAACATCTTGACTATTTTCCTAACTTGTAATCCTGTATTTCAAGGTAGCACCAAACATATTGAGATCGATGTGCATTTTATTAGGGAAAGAGTTGCTGGTAAATGCTTGATTGTTCAATATGTTAACACTATAGATCAAGCTACCGATTGAAGGGTTGCATCGTCATTGACTTCAATACCTCAAATCCAAACTGAGCATCATTGATCACTCAGCTATGTTTGAGGGTAGGTGATAAGTGAACTGTATTAGTTCACTTTAAGCCGCAGCTATTAGTTCAAGTCTACTCAGCTTGGTAGTAGCTAGCTAATGGTTAGTTATGGTTGTTATTTTGGTTGTAAATGATTGATCATTAGTGTGCCAGGTTAGTTGTTGAGTTGTCAAGTCTGTTAAGCTCATCACAACTACTTAAACCTGTAACATAGTTGAGAAATGTAATGAAGAGAAGAACCCATTTCACTCTGTTAATCTTGAGTTCTTCTTATTTTTCTCTTCTTCCTCCTCCAATTCTTCATCTACAACTTTCACAGATGAAGCAATTGTAAAGGCTATGAGGTGCAAGATGTACTTTTAGAGAAAGAGAGACGAGAAGTTTTGCCCATGGGACATGAGTGACAGAAGGAAGGACGACGGGTTGAGCTTTGAATAGGAGCAAAGTATTTATAGAGCATTTGGTTGAGGATGGAAGACATCAGGTGTCCAAATCGGTGATGCCAAATGGAAGAAACAGTACAAGCACTGAGACACTAAGGAAATTGAGAGATGTTGTGGTAGAATTTGTCGGTGCTAGGACCACTGAGAAGAAGACGTCCCATATGTTTGTCCTTAGCATGAAAACCCGTGTCAATAAGAAGGAAGAGACAATATTTATCATGAGAAAACCAATGAATGGATAACAAATTGCGTGTGATGGTAGGAACATGAAGAATGCTGTGAAGAGGTCAATGACTAGAGAGAGTTCATAGAAAGGAGGAACCGGTACGAGAAATAGGAATGAAGGAGCCATTGCCTACCAAAATGGCTTTATTACCTGAGTAGGATTGAGGCTAAGATAGGTTTTGCAAGTGAGGAGTCATATGTTGGGTTGCATTGAAGTCAACACACCATGAAGTGTCATTGGGATCAGAGATTGAAAGAGTAGTGTGAGAGTTCAGTATGGTGGTTGAATAGGCGAAATGTCCTTTCTCAGAGCACACCTTATTTGTATGTCCTTGCTTGTTGCATATTTGATAGGGTCCACTGGAAAGTGATGCAAGGGTGTGCATAGAAGTCGTGGGAGAGAGTTGGCTTGTGGACGAAAGGAGCCACGACGACCACCACCACCACCAGTGTCTTGATTAAAGAAGTATCAACCACCACGAATTTGACCTCCACATCCTCTATTGCATCTAGCTCGATGACCTTGATGGCCTCTAGATGATGGTTGAGATGGGTTACTAGAGTTAATGTGTTAAGCAGTTAAGGCAAACCCATTGGATGATGAGGTTAATCTTTTCATTAGTTGTTCTTCCTAATGGAGTAAATCGAATAAATCATCGAACGAAGTAGATGGATGAAAATGAAGAGAGGTGATGAAATCTTTGCACTCAGACCCTAGCCTGTCAGCAGAGGCGAATGCACGTTGAGACCGGGTAAGGCACAGGCCTCACCTTAATTTTTAAAAAATTAAAAGTTAATATACAATGTCCCCAACTTAAATTGCAAGTGCCTCACCCATTACTCTATCGACAATCAACATAGAGAAGTCCTAAATCTTAATATGTATTCCCATCCACAACAGAGGAGGAATGGTAGCCAGCACGCAACGGCGAAGCACTCCATTAGATCACTGACACGCACAACGGCACAACGATGAGTCTCCATAGTCCATACCACAGTCTATAGGCCAGTGACACAAGAGCACAACGGTCACACTCCACAGCCACAACACCATTTGCAGATGGTGACAGCATCCAATGAGCTGGCAACCTATGCTCCTCTCACTTAGACCTGTCAAATGGATCATATCATGTACCTATCGTGTCATGTATAAACATGTATATTATACATATATGTTAAACTCAAACACGATCCATTTAATTATCGTGTACCTAATACTAAACCCAAACATAAATTGTCTGTTAACGTGTATACACGACATGACCCGTTAAGTACATGTTTAAGTGAATCGTGTCGTTTTGACACGATAACGATCTGATTGATATGAGTACACGTTTATTACACGGTTACACGTTTATTACACGGTTACACGTTTAATACAAGATTACATGTTTAGTACACGTTTAACATCTACATGTTTTGTACATATAGAAAAATCAAAGACAAATCAATAAATCATGAAACCAATCATTCAATAATATTTCATAAGTTTATTGTTCCATATGTTAATATCATAAGTCTACAACATATCATAAACATCAAAATAATGAAATTTATAATCTACCAAATTGACAGATCTGATTAGGTAATATGTACTTATTAGGTTTTTTACCTTAGACACGAAAACGACCCGTTTAATAATCGTATCTACCAGATAGATACGATAAGTACACGAGACATGATAAGGGTAAACTCAAATACGGTTATATCGTGTCGTGTCATCTTTGTCCCTTGAGTCACAAATTGACTCATCCTCTACCTTAGGTCGTGTCATCATGTCTTGTCGTGTCATCATGTCGTGTTAGAAATTGACGGGTCTACTCTCACCCTTGAGTGAGTCATCCTCGTCCACTCATCCACTACCTCTCCTCTCACCCCTACGATCCTTTCTTGTGCTTTCATCTCAGATAACTTTTCCTAATAAAGAACATAGCTCGTGAAGTCTACAACTTAAAATATAATAGGAATAAAATAAAATAGAAATTTACTATATTCATTTCTTTGTTTTATTGTGTACTCTCTTCACCAGCAAGAGTTGTCTTCATTATTGTAGGACTGTATAAACATAGTACATCTATTACGTCCCACTTGACAAAGAGCTAATAGCCATCAAGTTATAAACAATGATCGCCTATTTTTTAACTACTTGACTGAGAACTAAACAAAAATAATCAATTATATATGATATTATGATGGTATAGTAAAGTTTACAGGCATTTCATTGAAAACTAAACAAAAATAATACTGATAACATTAATATATTCTCGTCTACCTCATAATTATGTAGTATGATTTCATATTGTAGTATTTTTAATCTTTTTATATTTTTTTTAGTAGTTGTGTTGTTATAGTGTTGTGGTAATTGATTCGTCTTTGTCAGATGACAAACAAAAAGGTATGTATTCGTGTACATCCAGTGGTATTTAAATTTTATTATATTTATTTTAAAAGATTTATTATCTATATAATTATGTCCAACCTTACAAAAAATCTTAGATCCGCCACTAACTATCAGTGATGATGTTGATAAGATTGAAAGGAGAAAATCCAGCATGGATTGGGATGATGTTTTCTTGAGAGATCTCAGTTGGTCACGAAGAGTGCGTATGTGTATCTTGGAGATGGGAGAGAGACATTTGGAGAGAAGGTTCCAGGCTTCAAGAGCAGAGGTACACGGAAGCAAGATGGGTTGTATTGACGTGGAGACAGTGACCTTGACCCAACTGCGGACGAGACGATCGGTCTTCAGCCAAAGAGTGTAGAATGAAGAGAGAGCTTCAGAAGAGGTAGGAGCCAGAAAAGGTGTGAAGTGGTTGGAAATAATGTGAGAGATCATGTATGGCAAGGATATCCCGAAACTGGGATTGCCAACAGAGAAAAGTAATTTTCTCCATATGTTTATTATAGTGATGAGACATGTTGAATGATGTTGGGAGAGTGAATTCTAAGGCATCGGAAGGAGCAGAGTGGACAGAGGACGCTGGGGAGGGAGGAGACGTCATGGGAATGGCAGGATGTAAGAACTTGAAAAATCTGATACCATGACAGAATAAAGAGAGAAGCTGATTACAGGCCACTGCTCAATGGAGTGAGTGTAATGTATTGCAGTGATTTATATATGAGTGTAGAAAGGGTGTCACAGTAATATAGTGACAAATGTATAAGAATCAACAAGAATCGAGAAGCTTCAGGTGATTCCTGTACAGATCACTTCTCAATCCATGATGCCAGAGTTACATTTCATGGAGTTGGAATAGTATATTAATTCCAGTTCAATCATCACTCACCAACCAAAAAGTCTCCCTAATCTCAGATAATGTACAGTTTATTAGCAATGGACCTCGAAGCTTCAGTGGCAACTCCAGCAAATACACCTGTGAAGAAAACCTAAATTAAATCGGGCTTGAAATGTCAAAGAAAGAAGAAAAAATCACGTCAAGAACTTAAGAAGCAGGGTGCCGATTAAGCAAGCTCCATTTAAACAGCAATATATGGAATCGGCACCCTTGCTAAAGATAAATAACTGAAGATGAATATCTAAACAATTGTGACATTAAGAACTCCGACCGTGCATTCATAAAATCCAGTTACCACTTGCTAATATTCTATGATATCTATCTTACCATTTCCGAAACTTGAAGTGCTGGTGCAGTGGTTCCTGCTGGAAATGGTAGGCCAAGTCTGAGAAGAAATGGGCTGTCAGACACTGTCTTACAGTTTTGGTAACAGAACTGGTGGCAAAGAATCATCATAGCAGATGTTTTTCGTGAAAGTTAATAATAACAGAAGTATGTGATACTGTCATTTCTGCTGATTGGCTTCATGCACGTAGAACCAACATATATGTAGAATGTAATGATAAACAAAATGACCAACTTGGAACAAAATACACAACTTATCTCACAAAATATGATATATGAATTCACCTAAAAGAGAATTGTGAGTGAAACGTAAGAACAAAGATTTCAGAAGCCAAATAGAGAAAAATAATGTTTTCATTCCATGCACCATCCATGTTATTACTACCATATACAGCAGCCTTCCTTAGCAAGGATTCTATTCATTCTGAAGTCCCCCAAAATTGACAGCAAGTGAGAACAATGACGACAAGGAACAACCCTCACAATGAAGCCATCACCAAAACTTCAGAAGAATCCTTGCATACAAAGATGAAAGAGCAAAAAAAATGGAAAAAAAGTCAAGAAAACCCCCTTCCTCCTAAATTCCTGATAGAAAAAACAGCCAAAAAAAATTCAAAATCAGGAGTTAAGTTGTATACATCATTTTCTCCTATGACCCGTTTACCTTTCCTCCTATCACCTCCATTTCTTCCTTGTTCCTCTTTAATAGTTTCAGTCAATCTAAGCATCGTTCCAAACCGTGAAAATGGGAGCTCCATGGCATGCAGAAGACATGTTGCTGGCACTAGGTGCAATAGCTTGCACTGGAGAAGGCATCCAGTTGTTGCAGCCTGCACTAGGATCATACCCATTTGCTTTCACACTCCCTCCTGGAGACTGCTGGGAGAGATAATAAACATTCCTACCATAAGGATCAGTTGAAGCCAACATGTTGTCATAACCCAACTGCTTCACTTCATGCTGATCTCCATAGCTGCTGCTGCTCCCTTGGTGTCCATGGCCCTGGTCTGCAACCACAGTGCTGATAGGCATCATGTACCCATTGCTACTCCCACCACCAGCGCCAACAATGCCATGATAGCTTGCTCTCCCTCCTCCATTGTACATCACAGAATTAGACCCCGAGCTATGCTCCAGGGACGAGGAATCCATGCCCATCAGGTTATGAAGCCCTGATGGCTGGAAGAAATTGTGGGTACCGTTGCCAAGATGAAGCTGGTGAAGGTCTTGGTAGCCATGGACAGCCGTGACAGCATCTTGTTCCTGCTTGCACCAGCCCCTTTGCTGGCCATATGGGTAGTGAATGCCTAATGGCTGGGCCTGTTGGAAGGCAATTGTAGGCCAGCCATGGTGGTGGTGGGAACCATAGCTGCTTAGCCCGTCGGTGAGATGAGAAATGTTGTCATCATCCGTCCTTCGGCCATCAACACTTGCTTCGGTGTGCTCGGATGCCTCTTTCAAACGCTTTGCAGCTCCGCCGATCGGCAGAGTGCTGCTTTCAAGTATGCTGTTCACATCGTACCGGCTCATGTCAAAGTTTGTGACGGCATTCAGACCTCGGAATTTTATTGCTGCAATGTCGTAGGCCTCAGCGGCTTCTTCTTGAGTGCCTGTTGAAATTTGGCATTTGGGAAGTTGGATGGTATTAGGTTTGCGTCTTTTTAACAGCATAGAGTACTTTATGGAATCGTGGATTATATTAAGAAATACGCACACACACGCACACTAAGTCACTTACTGAAGGTGCCCAAGTACAGATCCTTGTTTCCTGCAACTCTCCCTATCCTTGCTTGCCACCTCCCATGCTGATGATGCCTACAGAGTAAATGTTAGGGAACATCAAGAATGATCTTGTCACATCATGTAGTGCAAGTCATATTTGATTTGTCTACCAAGATTTGCGCGCATAGGCATCACATTAATTGCAATCTCAAAGGAAATTGCATGTGTATAAAAACAAGAATCTATTGATAGGACAAGAAACCAATATCTTAGAAAAATTGATAGGGCAAGAAAATCAATGTCTTGGATTTGCATAATATGTTTCAATAGCTTTCATAAATGCCATAACAATTCATGAAATAAATAATCTGCTAGTCATAAATTTCAAGTCTATTCCTCTAAAACAAATGTTGTTGTTTAGCTTACCTAGTAACTCCTCGATAGATTGAAGCACCTCGAGAGAAACCACTGCTTCTCCTGAAATCAAAATAGAATGTTGAATTATGCGCTCAGCAATTTATACATAAAAATCATTAAATCAAAGTTCTACCTCCTAAGAGAGGCAACATATTCCTGTCTTGTCATGTGTTTCATCTCCTCCAATTCCTTCTCATAATTGCTTATCTGGAAACAAGCACTAAGATTTTTAAATACGTCCATTGATTATTTTAAAAATAAGCAGGAAAAGGAAACAGTCCATACAGGAAAATTTGTTGTCGTCGTGGAACCCCAGTATTTGAGAGCGGCCAAATCATAAGCCCTAGCAGCCTTTTCCTCTTTATCATATCCGCCTGTTGAAATACCACTATTAATACAAAGCAACCCAAGAAAACAAGATTCAAATCACATGCATCTATTGGTAGCATGTAGGAATAACTTCTTACAAGTCAAAACCTTAATATTAAACATCTTTGGCTTACCCAAATAAACTGCAACAAATTGAAGAAGGAAAATTATCCACAGTAGCAGGGTGGCGATGGAGAGGAACAAAAAGAAATGTTGGGTATTAGAAAAGAACCATATTAATAAAAGAAAATTGGACATAAAAGCAAGAAAAAAAAAGATCAAGTGGAGACTTATACCTTGTCTACCCTTGCGAGTTTGACCTTCCCTTCTGCAGCTGTTGTCCCACAGGTGAGCTTCATACCTTCCTGTCCATCTGTGCCTGCAGACAAAGTGTTTGTATCACATTTTATTTATGTAAAAACATGAACACGTTAACCAAAAATAAAAGAAAAGAAGCCTAGAAATCATAATCCATACTGTTATGATCAATTATCTCAGCCAAACAATTTTTCACAGAGAAAAAAATACAGGAAACCAGGAACAACCATGCCCTAGTCCCACATGTGGGGATCTTAAGCAAACCTTTTCTTCACAAAGAAAAAAAGGTAAGCAAACCAAGAAATTATAATGCATACTATTATGATCAATGTTCCCAAACACACCATTTTTCAAAATGCTTAACGTTTATTACTAGTAATTGCATTTTGATTTAAGGATCACATGAATATTGAAAAGAAAAAACAGAAGGAGCATATATATATATATGTGTGTGTGTGTGTGTGTGTCTAAACCTTGTTACACCACGGTAAATGGAAGTTCGTTGCCCAAATGTATCAATAGATTTTCTAGGAACAGCTTCTATCGCACCACTTTGTGCATCCAGAGGACTACCAGCACCACCTCCTCCGCCACCGCCTTTCTGCTTATTATCGGCAGAAGAGGAGGTTTCTCCAGCGGCAGCCATCAACGGCAAAGGTGAACTCGTCTGAGACCCAGTGCTCATCGACAGCGACAAACTCTGCGCATTCGGCACCGGTGCCGCGCATCCACCGACATCGCCCGTGGCAACAAACTCACCATTTTTGGGATCTTGTTGGGTAGGTGCTGGTTGGTTCCTCAACCAAGTCTTGATCATGGACAGCCCAATCGAGCTATTGCTCCCACTGTTGTTCAATGTCGAAGCCCCACAGTTAGATGTCGCTGGTGCTGGAAGCTGCAAGGAGCAGTTGGAGAACATGTAGTCCCCAGAATTATCAAAAGCACCAGCAATGGAGTTGCACCCTGGAGGGATCTTCTGATCATGATCGGAGAACGAGTGCCCACCAAGAAAATCTTCCAGCTTTGGCTCATCAGTGTCCATGTTGTTCTGGTTGCTACTTGATCCAACAAGCATCGATAGCTCCGACGAGTTCCCTTTGTAGTCCAAACCCTTCATGTTCCAGTCTGCAAAATATACACATGATCACAAAAAATGAGCAAAACAAGTAAACCACAGTTCTCTTTGTTATCTCTTCTTTCATTCCAATACACATGCAATATGAGTTGTATATGCAACCTTGGGCGTGATGTTGGCTTCTGTTGAAGGCCTCTAGAATGCCAAAGGGGACATTAGGGATATTGAGAGATGCGGAAGAAGTGTCGGCAGCAAGGCCATAGCAGTCACCGGAGACATCTTCCCCAGAGATGAGGCGTGAAACAGCACTTGTTGGGGAAGGGTGGGAAGGCTGTGATGAAGGGAGCTCTTGAGGAGAGAGAGAGAATCCCAACCAGTTGTTCATGGAAGCCATTAAAAGACTAGAGCTGAGGGTGGCAGTGGAAGTATGATGGATATAGGGGGAGAAAGAGGTGGAGTTGTCGTTTTGTTGGGGCAGTGATAGTTATGGAAGGAGAAGAGAGGAAAAGGCGAACACTTGTGGTTGTGGGGTCAGGTCAAGTGCTGTTGCAGAGGAGAGAAGGAACGGAGAGAGAACCCATGAGTGTAATGGGAGGGTTAGAAGAAGAAGAACACAAGGTGGAGATGGTGCATTGTCCGGAATAAAGTTGCAGAGAGGGAGCAGTGTATAGGGGTTGGGAAGAGGAAAGGTCAGAACTCCGGAGAGCCAGAAAGAGAAAGGAAGATTCAAACCTAAGCAAACACTTATGCTTTATATACCAATATCAATCCATACATAATGTATGTGTACAAACTTGTATTAGATAATAATATTAGACTGGCAGCATGGTGGGACAATGGATAAAAATAAAAATCATAGTACTGTGATATATTTTTCTTCTGAAATTTTGTCTCACTATAGCACTAACAACCAAGCTGGTCATTTGGAGAAATTATTTTTACGAATTCTCCCAATTTACAATAATGTATGGATTGTACACTGACCCTAGACTGTTTTGTTGTTAGTAAAATATCACATGGATTGTGCATATATTCATTCCATTAGCAGGAGTCTTCCAAAATCTTACAACTCCTTTATATAACTCCGCAGGGATTGAACCAAGAGAAAACAAAGTTGTAAACTTGATTTTGCTGGAATCCATCAAACTCTTTATTTCTGTTGATGCGGCCCCATCAATCTATTCTTTACTTTATACTGAAAGATTAGAAGAACATTTGTGGAAGTTGTTGTCTGACAAGGTGTGACAAGAAATTGCAAACCGTCCTTCACAACCATTCACTCGAGCCCACCAAGGCACACAAGGCACTTCATGTCAGCAACTCTGTTGCCACTAACACTTTCCTCACCAACCCCTTTTTATGCCTTTCAGTCCCCCATGCATATATACTTCACTAGAAAGTAGAAGCCCCACCACAGCCCGTCCAACCTCCCGGTCCACTTCAACACATATAGATGGATCATGGGTAGTTATACATATATATATATATATATATATAAACCTCCTAGATTAGTCTTTCTGTATATATCATCATATATAACACGCAATGGTGCTGGTCATCAGAAAAGTCGAGTCTTCGCCCCTGATGGTGGAGCTTTTTGACTTGCCACTAACTTAAATTTTACCTGAAGGAAGGACCATCAAACTCCCCTGGTACAAGAAAGAGAAGTAATAAAAAACAACAAGAAATAGAGTGAGTGGGAAGAGATGGGTTTTCAAGCTGCATCCTACATGAGGACACGAGCCCTTGTCTTCCGGGTCTTGAGGCCATTTTTCATTTCCAAATTCTGTTTAGAAGGCATGCAATTTTGAACTCGGGAAGGTAATGTGAATATGGTATGGTAATAGTTAAACTAAAAAGAAGAATCTAGTGGAGGGTACCACCACCCTACAAGCATCCTATGATAAACTCTCCCAAAGCACAAATTTGGCCTCCCTCTCTTTCTTTCTCTCTTTCTTTCTTTCTTTCTTTCTTTCTTTCTTTCTTTCAATGGGTGGGTGTATGAAACATCTGCGTCCAATTAAGCACGGAGAAAGATTATTATTTAAACATATATGGATCTCATTAAATAACTAAAAAGGAGGGAAAGGGGGGTAAAATCTAAAATAAGAAAGAGATAAGAAGTATGTGGTTTTCACCTCGTAGGGTGCAACAGACTAGTGGAAGTTTGACCGCTAAGAAAGGAATCAAAGATGGTAAAACACATGGCCTACTCATTTCTTTATTATTCTAAAGCCTGTTCCGTGGTAAAAAAGTTTAAATGATCTCGGTAATCCAATCCTAATCACGCCCCTGCCATAAGAGAGAGAGAGAGAGAGAGAGAGAGAGAGAGAGAGAGAGAGAGCGAGAGAGAGAGAGCGAGAGAGAGATGGTAACATCCAACAGACTTCTCCATTGCAGAAAGTGGGCAAAGCATGAAGTATTTGGAGTGTTTATAAGGTTGTCAAGGCAGGGTTTCCCTGCAACCTAACTTTTGTATGGGCGGGTACCTGAAAACTGAAAGGTTGAGAGACACCACACGTGCCCCTTCTGCTTCTCACACGTGGATGCAGATAGTCGATACAGTGCCCTCAAATCAGTAGTTATTATCTTCTCCTTTTTTTTAAAGAAATAGTAAGTTATGATTAGTCTAATTTTTGAGGATGCACTTGTCACTCGTTCCAACGACATTTCCGTAAGAATTGTTCTTCATTCATTCTATCTTCTTACCCATTAATATTAACCAAGTTCGTTTCTGTGGGATTCGAACTCAAAGTTGAGTCTGAAGTCCTACAAAAGGCTTTTTCTATGGGATTAACCAAGTTCGTCTAATTGTTCGTTTATAATTGTATTTTGTAACTCCAAATGTTGTTTTTATGAACATGTCATCCATTCCATCAAATGTTGGTTTATAAATTTGCTAGAGCTTTGGTGTTTGTCAACAGTTTTATGAGGGCTGACCAAATAGCACTTGAGTGGTTGACCTTCACAAAGGTTGAGGGATTTAGTTGGCCATATCTAGAGGTTGTTGATCAATAATGATCGTACCACAACTAGTCTCGGAACTTCAAGTCGTCCTTTTACTTTATCGTCAAGTGATAATCATAATAATCAAGTTTTTTTGGAGTTGAATAGAAGTTTATGTTTGTCTAACTTGACTATTTTTTAATGTTAAGATGCTTTGAATCGTAGCCTTTTTTTTCGTCCTATCAGTTAAACATTTCAGAAGCCCCAACATCATAGACCACTCCATTGAGTTTTATTTACCCACATACAAGGGTATTTTGGAGATATATCTATGTTACTGTCTATATATATTCCATATGTTCTGGGATTTTAGGGTATTGATGGATATTTGTTTCATATCAGTCTCCTCTCTTCTGTAACCTTAATTTCTCCATATGATGAAAGAATGTTCTATAATTGTCCATGGATATAGCATTTTAGGGTGAACCAAGTAAGTTTTATGTTTTCTTTAGATGATTGCTTGTCTCTTGCTTGATATCCATAACATAGAATATATACTTAATTTTTTATGACATGGTTGTTAGTTTTTACATCTACATGAATTCTATACATTGATAAAAAAACATGTGTTAAAGATAATATTCAATATGATTACTACTTTTAGATGTATTTTCATACCAATTGAATTATTGATTTTCATGGCAAGTTAAAAGTTATGAGGCCCTGGTATTTTTTAAGTAAATTATGTTGTATTTTATCCATAAATAATTGAAAAAATAATTTCAATATTACTGAAAAAAAAAAACACAATAAACACAATCAATATTGAAATTATTTTTTCAATAAATTGTAGATGAAATACACATGATTTATTAAAAAAAAATGGACTTCATTTAGCTTAAATAAGGCCAAGCCTTATTTGATAATTTACATGTATGTAAATGAATGTACACACACACAAATGAAATTATAAATATAATTGTCATTTTTACAGTTAGTACCTTCTTAAATGTAACAATCAACGCTGATTTCAAAACAAAGATAACTATCAATTTAATTATTCATGTGATTATCCCAACTAGAATGACTATCATATATGTAATGGTAATAGTAACAATTTTCGTTAGTGGTGTGTTGTAATGACCTCTAAGTCACTACTACTTAAACTAGCTAAACAATTTAATTTTTCTTTTTATATTTTTATTAAAATTAAAAATTATACTAATTATACAGCTAAGTCTAAATGCACTCAACAAAAATAAATCTAATAAACAACAGAAATAAAACTAAACTAAACACTTATTAGAATATCTGATGTATGGCAACTTGACTCCTCTTATGTGCATTAGCTAGAACCAGCTCCTATTCTACAGTTATAAAAACAGAAATAAAAAACACACATGAGTGACCACACAAAACGGTCACCCAACATACACCCCACTAAACAACTCAACACACCTTATCGAGAAAGTAGACGTAACTAGATACACATGTATCCCATCTGGATGTTGCAATACAACAATAGGCAATCAATTATTACCCAACACACAACACAACCTCAAAATCATGTCTTTAAAATCATTCTTTTCTTTTCCTTTTAGAACCATATGCATGCTCTTTAAAATCCTTTATGCACACTTGAAATGGCCACCTCTGCCAAATCAAGCCCAAAAGCCACATAAGCTAATGCCACGTACTCTCTATGCGGACCAAATAACCAACGGTGTCTGAACACTCTCTATAACATCTAGAACACTCACAATAATAAAAAAACATAAGCTACAGAGCCTCTGCTCTACACCACACGGTCCCCTCTAGACCCAAACAACAACACCAAGCCATGGAGCCACTACTCCCAAAACACAACGCCATACTAGCGTAATTCCAACGCCATATAGGCGCAACACCATAGTCTCCTCTAGACAAAAACTACTAAACCACTGCTCCAAAACACCATGCCACACCGACACAGCACCACAGCCTCCACTAGGCCCAAAACCACAAGCAAACAATATGTCGTATTGCCTAACACCAAGCAGTCAATTTTGGCCACAAGCAGCATACCAAGCGACCATGGCATCTACACTATCATGAACAACCATCCTGTGGAGGAGTTTGTCCGTCCCATAATCCTGCCACTTACAGGACTCTTATAAATTAACCCCACCTGAGAAAGCTGCTCAACCCACCTAGGCAAGCCATCTTGTCACTCAGGACGAACCACAGGGTATGTCCATCAGTGTCCTTAACTTGATATTCGGGACAACAAGAGCGTCATACCTTAACACCCAAACGGTACCCCAAACCACAAGCCATAAAACTCAGCAAAATACACAGACCTCAACCTAGCCAGTAGCTCATGATCGTAGGAGAAACATCCATCCTTGAAGGTTGGTGAAAAGCCTTTGTCTCTTAGACTCACAAAACCACAAAATACTCGGACATCATCCTAAGCAAATAGCCCACGACTCTAGAGGTATCACTCATCTCTAGAAGTCGATCGAGAGCATTGGTCTCTTAGTCCTTAGAAATCCTTTCCCAAAACCATTTGCAAATTATGCATTCATTTTCCAAAATTCTTTGGAAAATCATTTCGAAAACTATTAAATATCCTTTCAAAATCTCATAAAACACCATACCCATAATCGACACCAAAACTAAAATCGAAAAACCAGAATCCAAAACATAGCCTTGACAGCTTCTCTATCAGGCCCAAAAACTACACCTTGGGAGCGCCTGAGTTCCAAAGTATCTATTTCGACCCAAGACAACAATGAAAGCAGAAAACTCAACAAAAGTGACATCTGGGTATCAAACTCACCGAGAAGATACCACACCAGGCCAGCCACAACCACAACTCTATGCTCTAACGCCTAGGTGTAAGATGCCTACTGGCTCATGTCTCTCGGGAGCATAGCTAGATCAGAGTCAAATATCGAGATTAGTGTCACTAAATACTATATTCAGCGTACCACACATAAAACCACACAAGTCCTAGACCTAGCAATGATATCATGATCCTTAAAATCCAATCTAACCATTAGGGAAAGGCTAATATCTGTGACACCTGGGCCTGATTATCCATTTTAATTGTAAACCATGTAATTAATTGTAATATGGTATGAGTGGTTTATTAATAGATAATCTGTTGTTTCTTGTGATTGTAAGGACTTGGTTGGCTTCGTGTGCACCTGTTTATGATTTCAGACCAATGTGGAGTCTGATTTGAGGATGCACAATTGCCTCGGGTTGCATGCCTTTCTTTTATTCTTTTCTTTTTCTCTCTCTCTCACGAGCCCTCACGATCCATGTCCCCTTCTTCTTCCTTCACTGGACTCATGCCACCACGGACGAAGGCCCGTGTCACCCCATCCCTTCCGACGGGATGGGTAGCCAGCACGACGCAAGGAGGAGAGGGAGATATAGAGAGAAGGAGGTTGAGGGAAGAAGAAGGCACCAAGTGAAGGAGGAAAAGGAGAAAGGGTGAACCATGGAGCCGAGGGTAAGGAGGAGGGCTGAGCAGATGGTGCCGCCGCCGTGAGCTTCGCTAGGGCAGGAAAGACTCGTCGGAGTTGGGGGAAGCTCGCTGGAGGAGGTACGCGACTCCGCTTCTCCTTCATTTCTTCTTATAACCTAACATGTTAAATGCATGAAAATAAGGATAAATGCACGTAAAATCGTAGAAAAATAGTAGAATTGATGAGAATGTATTGAATAACATGAATGTGTAGATATCATGTGGTTAGGATGGAAATTGGTAGGGTTATATGAGATTTAGGGATGTAAGCTATAGTAGATGTTATTTAGCTTCACCCCTTTGTGATTTTTGTATGAATTGCATAGTTAATGGATTGAAGAATGGTTTGTGGGGTTTTGAAGTAGACTCAAGGGTCTACACCTCATGATTTACTGGTATTTTGTGATACTTGTTTGAGGGGTCCGTCGGAGGCTCCCACTTTCGACGAATGTGTTGGTTGGAACAGGGGAGGTGCTCTGGTTACTGGCAATTTTGCATGCTGAATTGGGTTCAACATACCAAATTCCTATTAGATTAAGCCAGGATACCTGGTTTTGGTAGGCCAAAATCATCCAATCGACCAAAACAGGGAGTTTCGGTATACCGAACTAGGGATTTTCGATATACCGAACTTGGGTTTCGGTCTACCGATTTTACCTTGGCCCTGATATATATAAATGTGAATATAAAATGGAAATAAAAGGTTTTAATTGGACAATGAGTATGTGTTAATGGTGTTTTCACCATGTAAATGACATGGGGGAATATGGAACCCAAATAAGTGTATTTGGGAATGGTTTTGGATTTTAGACCCTAAAATGAATAAAAGTGATTAAATGTATGGTTTTTGAGTAATTTTAGGTATAAGACCCAACTTATGATTTTAAAACATGGTTTTAAATGAATTGAGTTGAGACTCCAGTAGAGGGACATGTGTTGCTTGAAATAAGCTCCTGCAACAAAAAGAATGACATGAAAATGATTTTGAAAAGGAAAACTTAAAGAGTTTTGAAAAAAAACACTAATAACGTGTTGATGAACCACGAGGGTTGGTATCGACAATGTGGTAGGAGTATGAAACTCCAATGAAACGAAATGTCAGATACAACTATAGTTTCCGAGCTTGAGATGGTATAGGCTGAGCCTGGGTATGTGGGCCTAGGTGTTCGGGTAACTGAACTCGTGATGGTGTAGGTTGGGCCTTGGAATATGAGACCTAGGTGTCTGGGTCACCGACGGTGTAGGCTGAGCCTGAGTTATTGAACCTAGTTGTTCGGGTCATCGATGGGACGTCAGATAAAGACGTATCCCGTGCTTATGAAATGAAATTGAGGCCAGTTGGCCCAGGCAGTGTCATCCCGCACAGGGAATTTCACCGCAGTAGTGCAGAGAGGTAAAGGAAATGATGTCCTCACCTACTACTTGTGTGCCTGGTTACCCTTGATCACGGTAATATCAATAAAGAAAAGTGGAAAAGAATAAGAAAAGTGTGTGGTTTTGTGAAATGAAAGAAATGTAGTTTGGCTAGGATTAGACTTATGAATAGTCCTCAAATCCTAGAATCGAATAAGAATGGTGTTTTAACCAGTTACCAGCTAGTATTTATGATTTTGGTTTTGAGTCCGAGAGGCATTGTATTTTATGCTAGATTTGGTCGAAAATGTTGATTTCTCGGAATACAAGAAAGGTTTTGAAAAAAGTATAGAAGAGGAAGAAAAGATGAGATTTGGGAGTAGATTCCCATATGATTTCGAAGGAAAAAGGAATAATGTTTTAAAATTGGATTTTCAAAAGAAAACCAAGTTTTGTAAATTAAAAGTTGAATTTTTAATACTTTTGCCGATTTTTGCTGTGTGTGTGTTTGGGGTGGGTACTTGGTGACTTAGATGTCACTTACGCGTGCTTTGGTTGGTTTTCAGGTGCAGATCGTGTGCAGTTGATTCCGATGCCGAAGTTGGAGCTTCTAGCTGCACATTGTTTCTTGAAGGTGAGCCTTAGTTACAGTTATCTAATTTTACTATAATTAATGTAAATTTGCTTACAATATTGTGATCTTGATAGCGTGCCTGGGATTGGGCCGTTACAGAGTGATATCAGAGCTAAGGTTACACTTAGTGCACCGGCTTGGTGATGTCCTGTCAAGTGGCTCCCTAGGACTGCACAATAGAGAATAGTGCACCTTAATCTTGGTTGTTGTGTTTTGTTGTGTTGGCAAGAAGATGTCTCGCCAATGCCGCAGTCGTGGCAAGACCCTAGCACCTGACTCCAAGGTAGAAGAAGGAAGTGCATGGAGGGGTATGAGATGAGAGTTTGGCGAGATGATGTGGGGTTTCACTTAGTTATTCAGTAGCAGTAACAGGGATGAGGCGAAGGGAGACCCATGGATTAAGCAGTTCCGCCAACTGGGTGTGCCGACTTTCGATGGGCGCGACACACCAGAAGAGTGTGAGGCTTGTTCCTAGAGGTGAAAAAGATCCTAGAAGGGATCGAATGTCCAATGGAGAAGTGGGTTCGGATCGCAGTATTTTATCTCAAGGGTGCTGCTGATCAGTGGTGGAGGGTTGTGTGCCGCACTAAATTCCCAAATGCAGACCTACTAATGATCTCTTGGGAGGAGTTTTGAGAGGCGTTCTATGAGAGATTTTTCCCTATGCATGAGAGGGATAAGCTAGACCGAGAATTTAGGAATCTGAAGTAGGGGAGCCAGAATGTAGCAGAATATGAGTCGTCCTTCCTTCGATTGGAGCGGTTCTCTCACGTTGTGGTTTTTGAGAAGAACAGAGCCAAGAAGTTCTTAGAAGGACCGAATCCTGTGTTGAAATCCAGAGTTATTGGCTTCAGATGCCAAACTTTAGTGGATACTGTTGAGCTTGCAAGCCACTATGAGGATGATCGTAGGCTGTTGCAGGAAGAGTATCCTAAGAAGGAATAGGGGAGAAAGTCTATCTCTCGACCTTTTGTCTCCCGACCCTCCATTTCTCGACAATCATTGACTGGAGTGCCAACTTCTGGGAGTTTTGGTAGCTTTGGGAAGAAGCGAAAGCAACGACCTACATTTGGTAGAGAAGAGAGTGTGGGTTTCAACCATGTAGGATCCAACAACGGCCTATAGTTGGGACCATGCCACGTCTGTGGCAAGAAGGGGCATGTAGCAGTGCAGTGTTGGCTCAAGCAGAGGAGTTTGACAGTGTAGTATGCTACAACT
The DNA here is from genome assembly GCA_024699735.1 of Posidonia australis. NCBI lineage: Eukaryota > Viridiplantae > Streptophyta > Magnoliopsida > Alismatales > Posidoniaceae > Posidonia > Posidonia australis. Next base: position 19,274 of record JAMKQA010027500.1, read on the forward strand.
ATGGGAAGTCCGGGCACTACCAAAAGGACTGTCCCTATCAACCAAAGCCAACAAGAGATGTGCCACGTCAGCCTACCAAGGGGAGAGTGTTTTCCATTGCTGCCTCAGATGCTGGTCCAATTGGAGATGTGGTAGAAGGTGAGAACTAGTATGGTTGTATAAGTTAAATCCTGTCCTATAATAATAGATCCTATCTGTGATCAACCCTATCTTTTATTATGATTATGATTATGATTATGGTGTGTTGCTAATAAGATCTTTTCTTATGGCTGATCGGATAGCCCAAGTCTTGTTCTACTCTAAGAGTTTATTTTCTTGTCTCAGAGTCATTTGCTTCTGAGATCGGGACCAGGCCAGCCAGATTGGCATTCTACCTGGATGTAGTCAATCCATTGGGAGAACATAGTCTAGTGTGGAGGTATTTGAGACCAATTGATGTACAACTAGGGACCCAAATTTCGCTTGAAGTGGGAACCAAAATTAGACCCACCAAACAATCATCGAATATTACACCCAAAATATATGTTGTAGATCTTCGAGTCTACCCCAAAACCCAACAAACAAAACTGAAATCCATTCACCACACAAGGAGATATGAATTTTCAAGTACAGAGAGGTCAAAAAGGTCCCAAAACCAACAACCACCATAAATGGCTATAAATGCCACAATATATCTCCAAAAATTCCTAAGCACATTCCTGACATCCACACACATGCAATTCACACTATCATGCCCCTAGGCACCAAATTGGAAATTAAAAGAAAACCTAAGGGATGTGTACCTCCATCGAAGATGTGGCAGCGACGAACGGCGAAACGGTGGTGCACCTCCCTCCTCTCAGCCACAAGCAACTCCTCTCCTCCTCCTCCCTGCGATGGCGGCGAGGCGATGGTAGGCTCGATGGCGGCGGCAGCTTCTCCTCCTCATCTCTCAGCCCTCTCTCAAGCATCTCTCTCTCCCTCTCTCTCATCTCTCCACATCCCAAATCTTTTCCCCTCATCTTCCTTTCTCGTCCCCCTCTCAAATCTCTCCCTCTCTCCTCCCCCCTCTGACAATGAAGGAGGAGAAGAAGAGTGTACGAGGAGGAGGAGAGGAAGGCACGGGTGGCTGGGGCCAGTGGGAGGAGAGAGAAAAAGAAAGAAAAGAAGAAAAAAAAGAAAAAGGAGAAAAGAAAGGAAAGGAAAAGAAAGAAAGAAAGAAGCACAGCACGAGACCCAACCAAGCGACTTCTCACATCCGCGTGACTCATGGCACCAGGGACCCACCACCAAACCTCCACGACCCAGGAGAAACCCACAAAACTCCTACGAGGGCCAGCACAGTAGCCGAACCACACCACACCAAAAGGCTAGAAACCCACAATCTAAGCGTCAAACACTTCTGAGAACGTGTCCCACATTAGGCATTGGGACCCTCAAAGCCTGACATGCCTGAATTTCATCTTAATTATCTAGCCAAAGTACCACTTCTAAAACACCAAAGGCACCAAAACTAGGACATCACTAGAACGACCCAGACAAAAAAAACAACGATGCCACCCAAAATCCATGACCTGTAGGAGAAATCTCCACCCTACAAAGCCATTTCATCCTACTTAGGTCCAAGGCGACACCAAGGGCTCAGCTCTCTTGGAGTCCGAACACCACCGATATCCCTAGTGAAGTCCCTTCTGGGCACAAAATCTCCATCCAAAGGCTCCGAAACAGTGTCTCCCAGAGTCATGAAACATCTAGAACACCCTCGGAGACATGCAAACCATAGGATTGACCAGGTGCAACTAGCTCTAGCCACGCTTCCGCTGCGCCACTCTGATGCACAACCTGGTCAGCAGCCATCGAACTCCACACCTCGTGCTTAGCAACATCTCTCATCACCCTGAAAAACTTCCTCCAATCTAAGGTACAAGAGAACATCTAGTTACTGAGACACAACAAAGCACTTCACGAATCTGGAGTGCATTGACAGACTAGCCAACCATGTGCTATCTTTCTTCAGGAGCTACTTCCCAGATCGACACTTTACCGGATCCAGAGCACAACCTCCATTGTGGCCAACACCAAACACATGGGTGGACAGTTCCTCCTGTGATCCTCCTAACTAGCAAGAACCACAAAACACTACGTTGCCTCATCACAACAGGAACTTATCCCAACCCAAAAGGATATTTGGTGGACTCATTACCGCTCGCTGCGACGGTAGCCTTGTAGGTCTAGATGTGAGACTGCTAAAACACACTTGAACCACCTATTAAGCATGAAGCTCACGTCAAAGATACTACAATCTAGAGCCCATGGCCACAAAAGTCACTATTTCTAGTGAAACAACCACATCAATGGTAAGGACCACTCGAGAGTCAAACTCAAATGGATCTCCAATCCAAAGCAACTCCCAACAGAAGTGTCCAAACCAACACGAGCTTTTCCTCCTCCCTGGGCAGACCTCTCCGTGGTGACATTGTCCCGAAGATACCTCTGCTAGATCTTCGAGAATAGTTACACATGAATCAAGAAACAACCACCTAGAGGAAAACATGTGGGATCACACCCACCAGCTCCACCAGCGACGTCACCAAACGAGACGGGCAACCAACTCCAATTGACTCACCCCATATCCGCCATAGAAACCCAAAACCCAAAGGCAAACACAGGAGAATGAAGATCTCCACAGGTCGAATAGTAGTACGCCATCCAACCCACAAGCAAACAAGAAAATCAACAATAGGACACCGAAAGGAAACACTGGAAAAAAATCTCCACTACCTAAATGGCACAAAGCCATCCAAGCCACAACCAACCAAGACCACTGGGATTCCTGACAAGATACCCTAGACAACACACAACAAACAATACATTGGGCTATGCCACTCCATGGCCAAGCCCCAAACAACATGTGCGACATAGCTGCACAACACCAATGCACGACTCCATGCACACCACCCTCCCCCAGATACCCCATCCTTAGATAAAGCATCTGGAAGGAACAACATAGGCTCGAGGAACTCACCAGAGCCACCCTAAAACAACAACACACTCCTGGGGACCAACTGAGTCACCTAGAGACCACAACAGACAGCTAAGGACCCACCGAGTCGCCTAGAACAACACTAACACACATCTGGGGACTCACCGAGTCACCTAGAACAACACACATCTGGGGACCCACCGAATCACCTAGAAAAACACACATCTGGGGACCCACCGAGTCACCCAGAAAAACACACATCTAGAGACCCGTCGAGTCACCCAGAGACGATAGGAGGATGGAACTCAAAGCATGCTCCACACCCACCATAAAGACAACAACAATCACACATCCAAGAAGCCTCATGCTTCATCTAGATGCGACAATAAGAGGACGGAGCTGCAGGCATCCTCCCACACCGACACCAGCAACAATAGACAGACAGCCGATGACGACCACAGACCACCACCAACAACAAACACCAGCAAGAACAGGCAGCAAACAAACAAACAGGCAAATAGCAATAACAAACAAACAAACAACAAGCAGCAACAACCATGGAGGGTACACCTGAGGCAGACAACTACGTCACCCTACCCTCCACAGCAAAACACCAAACTGCCCAGCACTGGGTAATGGCTAACCCCCTTAACGGAGCATGCCACCTCCCTCAACAAACGCTCTACCTCCTTACAGGTGTAGCACACCAAGCAAACCAGTACCCATGGTAGACGTGAACAACCTCTGGGAAACACAACTCATCTTACCATTCGCACCACAGGGTCTCCTACCCTGCCAGTCAGCACAAAGTCTTGCCCAGAAAACAACCACCACCACACCCACGGGTAACACAGTACTTAACCCACGCGAAACTCGTGGACAGCACCACACCACACTCCACAGAGTTGACGAATCCTAGCAAACTGCTCCACAGGAGTGAATGCCACTTCACGCTCCAGTCCCAACTGCTATCTCTCAAGTAGCTCTACCAAATCAGCGATCACAAGATACCTAACCACTGAGAATACTTCTAACAAGGAGTCGACGTCCATCTCCAATCGAGAATGCAGACCGCCACTCCCAAGGTTCCTTGAGGTCCTTCAACCACTAGCTTCACTAAAACCGGAGCCAAAGCCGAAGACACTCCTCAACATCGCAAGCAATGAAAATCAAGAAAATTAATAAAATCAAGGTGTAGGAATGCATGATATGCAATTCTACGGAGTCACCCTACAAGACATCCCTAGGCTAGTGCTCCTAGGTGGACCTAAGTTCTGATACCAACTGTAGTGACCCCCAAGTCGCTACCACTAAACTTAGTTACAAATTTTCATTTTTAATCATTTTTATCTTTGTTATTAACCAACAATTACACTAATAATGTAGCTAAGGCTAAGTACTCTCAACAAGAAACAAAGCTAATAAACAACAAAAATAAACTAAACTAACACTCACCTGGATCCCTGATGTGTGGTAGCGTGACTCCTCTTATATGCAATAGTAACCAACAGCTACTATCCCACACCTACCAAAACACAAAAAACAAAGCACACGTGAGTGACCACTCAACGATCACCGAGCATGCACCCCACCTACAACTCGGCAACCTATGCCGAGGACAACCAAGCATAGGCATCACACCCGGATGCCAACAAGCCAAAAGGGAAATCTACCGACGCCCAGTACACAAGCATTGGCATCCCTCTCGGATGCCGCAACACTAAACCAGGTAGTCTACCACTGCCCAGTAGGCCACAAAATCACCAAACCATGCCTTTAAAACCATTCTTTTCTTTTTCTTTGCAAAACCATGTGCGTGCACTTTTAAAACCTTTAATGCATGCCCGAGAAAGCTACTCTCGCCATCTCAAGCCCAGAACAACACCAAAAGCACAACTACAGAGACTCTGTTCTGTACAACATGGTCCCCTCTGGATGCAAACACAACACCAAGTCACAGAGCCTCTTCTCCCAAAACAACGGAGCCACTACTCCCAAACACTACACCTCAACAGGTGCCAAAGCCACGGCCTCCTCTAGGCCCAAAGTCTAATTTTCCAAACCAGGACTCCACACAAACACAAGCACAAACAGTGTGTCGAACTGCCTGGTGCCAAGCAGACAACACTGGCCACAAGTAGTCCACCGAGGAGCGACCACGGTGTCTACACTGCCACTGTGACGGCCACCCTGTGTAGGAGTGTTCATCGTCCTACAATTCTCCCTCTCTGGAGAACCCTCAACAAAGCCAACCCCTCCTTGGGAAGGCAGTCCAATCTCTGAAGATGCTACCAGCTACGAGGCGCGTGTCCCACCCGCATTGGCCACCACAGGGTACGCCTCCTCACTATGCCCTCCACACGGTGCTCAGGAAGGAGTCTCATACCTCCACACCCGACAACACCTGAGCCTTAGTGCTCACAGTGACAATAGGAGTATCATACCTCCCCATCATGCCATGAAACACCTCAACCCATGGACCACAATTCTAGCCTCGAAACGACAGTCAAGGAGAGTCATACCTCCAAGACCCAACGAATCTCAGCCTCAGGTATCTTGGCCCCCAACGCAAACAAAAAACACCAGAAAACTCTTTCCAAAACCATTTTCAAATCAGTACTTTTCTCTTTCCAAAACTCTCTTTTGGAAAACCTTTTCAAAATCATTAAATGTCCTTTAAAACTCAAGAAACACTGTGTCCAATAGTGGCACAGAAATCAAAGGTCGAGAAACCACAAACAAAACACAGCCTCTATAGCTCTCCTATTCGGCCCAGACAAAAGCACCTTGGGAGCATCTGGGTTCACGAGCACAATGCTCAACCCACGACCACAACCCAAGAAAACAGCAACAAAACATCCTCTAAGTGTCAAACCCACTTAGAAGACACCACAACAAAGCAAACACAACCAGAACTATACGCTCTAGCATCAAGTGTAAGACACCTACTAGCTCATGTCCCTCAGGAGCACAGCTAGATCAGCTCAAACACCTAGAGTAGTGCCATCGAATACACTCCATTCAGCACACCACACACAAAACCACACAAGCCCTAAACCTAGGGATGCTATCATTATCCCTAAAATCTAATCTAAACCATCTAGGGAAAGAACCTATTATTTCTAAATCATATCATCTTTTATTCTACTCACACCCCAAGTGGAATCTTGCTACTTAATTTTAGGCAGATCCTACAATTATTCTAATGGTTATCCTAATCATTTATTTCATTAAAGCTTTGAAAACACCCCAGAAGCCCTGACCGAACCATGCATTTGGGCTGCACGATTGCCCCACGCCCCAAGCAATCTCTTCTGAGTTCCAACAGAGCCTAGACTAAGGGCCAAAACCATTGCCGGACCTGCGCATGTAGTTCGTGCAATCAGCCTGCACCCCTAGTTTTCTGTCAGAATTCAGATAGCCTAAGACTGGGGACCAAAATTTCACTTGAAGGGGGAATCAAAATCGGGCCCACCAACAACTGTCGAAAATTACACCCAAAATATATGTTGTAGACCTTCGAGTCTACCCCAAAACTCAACAAACATAACTGAAATCCATTCACCACACAAGGAGATATGAATTTCCAAGCACAAAGAGGTCAAAAAGGTCCCAAAACCAACAACCACCATAAATGGCTATAAATGCTACAATGTATCTCCAAAAATTCCTAAGCACATTCCTAACATCCACACACATGAAATTCACACTATCATGCCCCTAGGCACCAAATTGGAAATTAAAAGAAAACTTAAGGGATGCGTACCTCCATAGAAGACGCGGTGTCGACGAACAGCGAAACAACGACGCACCTCCCTCCTCCTAGCCATGAGCAGCTCCTCTCCTCCTCCTCCCTGCGACGGCGGCAAGGTGGCGGTAGGCTCGATGGTGGAAACTTCTTCTCCTCATCTCTCAGCCCTCTCTTGAGCATCTCTCCCTCTCTCTCATCTCTCCACCTCCCAAATCTTCCCCCCCACATCTCCCTCTCTCGTCCCCCTCTCAAATCTCTCCCTCTCTCGTCCCCCCTCTGACGAAGAAGGAGGAGAAGAAGAGTGTAGAAGAAGGAGGAGAGGAAGGCACGGGTGGGTGGGGCAAGTGGGAGGAGAGAGAAAAAGAAAGAAAAAAGAAAAAGGTGAAAAGAAAGAAAGAAGGAAAGTAGCACAGCACAAGACCCAACCATGCGACTTCTCACATTCGCATGACTCGTGCCACCAAGGATTCACCACCAAACCTCCACGGCCTAGGAGAAACCCACAAAAAACCTATGAGGGCCAGCACAACAGTCGAACCACACCATACCAAAAGGCCACAAACCCACAATTCAAGCGTCAGACACTGTTGAGAACGTGTCCCACATTAGGCATTGGGACCCCTAAAGCCTGACATGCCTGAATTTTACCTTAATTATCTGGTCAAAGCACCACTTCTAAAACTTGGGTCGTTACAAAGGGTCAACCCTATATCTGACCTGACTCGACCCGAGTTACAGCCCTAGGTGTGACTGGCTACTTTCCTATTTGAGGGTGCATCGACTAGTGGTAAAGAGCTACGTGTTGTTTGAACTTTTCGAATTCTGACCTGTTAATGATCTCTTGGGGAGATTTCTGAGATGTCTTTTACGAGACGTACTTCCTGAATCAAAAAAGGGATAGATTGGACAAAGAGCTTAGTGGCATGTAGTAGGGTAGCATGACAGTGGCTAAATTTGAAACGACCTTCTCTTGCCTAGAGCGGTTTGTGCAGTCGTTCCATACAGAAGAGCACAGAGCAAAGCGGTTTGTGGACAGATTGAACCCAGGACTCAGGCTGAACGTCATGGGCTTTTGTAGTTGGAGCTTTCTAGATGTAGTGGATCTGGTTGCCAGTTTTGAAGATGAACACAAGCAGTATATGGAGAGCCAACCTAAAGGAACAGGGAAGATGTTCGCCCCATGACCTTCTCCTTCTGGGATACCGAGCTTTAAGAGTTCCAGTAGCTCTGGGAAGAAAAGGAAGGAGCACACTGACTCAAGTTTTAAGGGAAGACACGATTTTACTAGGAAGGGCAGTGTTGGATTCAGTCAGACAGGATCTAACAACTTTTAAGGAGAGAGATCTTGTTTTGTCTATAGATAGATGAGACACATGGCATTACAGTGTCCTCGTCGGCAATAGAATCTAGGTGGCATGGTGTGTTACAACTATGGAAAGCTTAGGCATCTATAGTGGAATTGCCTTGATCCTCCAAAGAAAGCTGGAGATGCACTGCGTCAACCTATCAAAGGACACATGTTCATGATATCAACTCCTGATGTTGGACCTTCTTGGGATGTTGTAGAGGGTTAGGAGTGGTAGGGAGTTGTGTACTATAAATCTCCACCCTTGTATGTAGTTGCATATCCAGTTCTGCTCTTAATAATAATTATGATTTGTAGTTGTAATATGTGCTATTCTTAGGTTCGTTTATAGTAGTTAAAGTACTTTTTGACTCAGGGAGTTTATTCTCCTTTATCTTTGAGTCATTTGCGGCTAAAATTGGGGATAGGCCAGCTAGGTTGGCTTTTCATGTCGACGTGGTGACTCCATTAGGGAAAGTACAGTCTAGCATGGAACTATCTGTAGTCTATCGACATCAAGTTTAGAGATAAAGATTTTAAGGCTAGTTTGATAATAATGAATATACAAGAGTATGACGTAATATTAGGTATGGACTAGCTGACACAACATTCAACTATGATTGACTGTGCTATGAAAACGGTGCTTGCAAAGTGCCCAGGTCAGGGCTTGTGCATGGTGCAAGGTGTAAAACCCGATGAGTTGAAGTGGGTGATTTCTACGATAAAGGCCTACCCCTCTCTAGTGAAAGGCTGTGTGGGATATTTGGCCAGTGTTGTCATGTTCTCCTTGCCTACCTTAGGGGTACAAGATATAATTGATGTTTACGAGTACCTTGATGTTTTCCTAGAGAATTTACCTAGTATGCTGCTACACAAGGAAATTGAGTTCTTGATTGATTTGGTGTTAGGATCAAGTCCTATCTCAAAGGCCCCTTACAGAATGACACTTGCTGAATTACGAGAGCTTAAGAATCAACTGCAAGAGTTACTTGTCAAGGGCTTCATTAGGCCAAGTGTATCACCTTGGGGTGTGCCTATCCTATTCGTTAGGAAGAAAGATGATTCGCTCGAACTGTGTATAAATTATTGGATACTGAGCAAGATTACTGTAAAGAACAAGTACCCATTGCTTAGAATAGTTGATTTGTTTGACCAGCTACAAGGAGCCTTAGTCTTTTTTTAAGATTGATTTGAGGTTAAGCTATCATCAACTCAAGATCTGGGAATTAAATGTGTACAAGACAACCTTTCAGATTCAGTATGTTCATTACGAGTTCTTGGTCATGCCATTTAGGTTGACAAATGCTTTATTTGTCTTCGTGGATCTGATGAACAGGGTGTTTAAGCCCTACCTAAATCAGTTTATGGTAGTATATGTGGATGATGTGTTGGTTTATTCTCTGTAGACACTCCGATTTTATAGTCACTTGGTAGCAGGCTCCTCTGGAAGATGGTCTGGTTGCAACCACCACTCCTAAACCCTAACTCCATCAAAACCCTAAACCCACAAGCCCACTAGGCCCACACAAACCCACTTTAACTTAATCCAAGCAAAAAACAGTAATTAAAACCAAAATTAAATAAAATCCACTTTAAACCCTAATTAAAACCAAAATCAAACAAAATCCACTTAAAGTCCTAATTAATCAAGTGAAAACCCTAATTGAGGTCAAAATTGAATAAAATACGCTTAAATCAACCTAAAAACATTTAAAACCCTAATTAATCAAGTGAAAACCCTAATTAAGGTCAAAATTGAATAAAATCCACTTAAACCACTTTAATCCATTTAATTTCGAGGAAAACCTAAATTAAACTCAAGAAACCCTAAAAAAGACCTTAAAGTCACTTAATTAAGTCAAAAACCCTAACTTAAACCCAAAACTTTAATTAAAATCCGAAAACCCTAATTAAATTAAAAACCATGATTAAAATCCAAAAAACCCTAATTTAAACCCAAAACTTTAATTAAAATCCAATAAACCCTAATTAAACTAAAAACCATGATTAAAATCTAAAAAAACCCTAATTTAAATTAAAAAATCTAATTAAAATCCAAAACCCTAAAAAACCCCTAGAATAATTAAAATCCTCAAAATCCTAATTTAAAACCAATTAATTAAATCACAAAAAATCCTAAATTAATTAAATCACAAAAAACCTAAAATGATTAAAATCCTAAAAACCCTAAATCACTTAATTAAACCCAAAAGACCCTAACTTAAAATCACTAAATTAAACTCAAACCCCTAAAAACCCTAATTTAAAAACAATTAAACTTTAAAATCACAAAACCAAAATCATAAACCTAATAAAAAACCTAAAACCAAAAATCAATATCTAAAACCAAAAAATCATGAACCTAATTAAAAACCTAAAATCAAAAATCAAAATCTAAAGCCAAAAAATCAAAACCCTAAAAACCTAAAACCAAAATCAAAACCAAAAAAGTAAAAAAAACCAAAAGCCCAAAATCAGGCCCGTTAAGCTCAAATCCACATCTAATTGAAAACTTAAGAAGCATAAAAATAATGCTACAATGCTTCTTCTTCCCCAACTGCACCTGACCTCCCCACTCCCTCCTTCCCACGTTCTGGCCAATTGCCTGCCACCACCCACGATGCCCCTTCGCTCCTTCCATCCCTTAAAAACCCCGAGAAACCACTAAGAGGAGACGAAGGGGAGGACAACTGCAATAGGAGAGGGGAGAACAGAGATCGTCAGAGACAGAGGAGAGAGCTTGAGAGAGGAGAGAACCTGAGAAAGTACCCCCACGAGAGCACTCAGACCACCCAACCAATCTCCCCACCATCGGAACCTTCCACCCATCCTTTTCGCAATCCCAAAAAGCCTTGACCTCCGCAACCAAAGCAGCCCACCGAAGCACCATCGTCGTCGCCAGAGGACAACCAGACCACCATCCAGGTAATTCCTTCCCCATTTAGCTTTGCATATCCTTTTTGTCATCTGTAGAGTCCATTCAAGCTTCCTGGGTCGAGTTTTAGTGGATTTATAGGCTTTGTGCGCCACCTTCCTCATCCTCTAGTGGTGGGTTTTCTTAAATGCTTAGTGGATTTATAGGCTTTGAGCACCACCTTCCTTCGAGTTTTCTTTATAAAATTTGCATTTAAGACCTTAAAGTTATCCATAATTGCACTAATCATGTAAAAATCTTAATTTTTATCACATTTTTGTCCTAAAATATTGCATGTTAGCCAATGAACTCCATCCATAGTGTTTTCTGGACAGAAATATTTATACTCAGGCCCTTGAATTTTTCTTAAATCATTAATGATAGTTTTTATTGCATTTTAAATCTCATTTTAATATGTTTCCCATTTATTGATCACATGTACATGTAAAATCATCACCTGAGTGAAGATTTCATCAAAAAATCCAGTTTGCAATATAAATGAATATCTGATTTCACATTTTTGTCAGATTTGCAACCTATGTGGGAATTTTACACAGTAGACCTTAGGTTTTCAAGAAATTACCAAAAGTACAATTTTCACACATAGCCACATTTTCTTTAAATTTTACATCCTAGAATCAAGATAAGACTTTTTAAACACATTTTTAACCATGCACTTTCCCTTTCTGTGAATTTTGCACATTAGACCCTAAGTTATCAAGGAATTATCTAAGTATAATTCTCACATCCCAGTGCCACATTTTCCTTTGATCCATCATCTGTACACTTGGATAGAAGTTTATAAATGTATTTTGATCTAGGTTTTCACCTTTTTTTTGTGAATTTTGCGTTTTGGTCCTTATGCTTGTCCTTTATTGTTTTCACATGGTTTTATTATTTTAAAACCTTCTCCTTTGCATGTTTTCTTTTTCCTAATATTTTGCATACAATTTGGCATATCTTAGACCATGCATTGTCCCCATACATGCATTTATTACACTTGACCACTAAAATGACAAAATTACCCTTGTGCCATCAATTCATGCACATGCATGTTAGTTATTGCTCCAAGTCATACATAATCTCTGTCCAAAGCATTCCTTAGCATCTTTTACCCATTTAGGTATATTTCCAGGCACTCTACATAGTTTTGGTTGTATTTGCATATTAATCCCTCCTTAGGAATAAGTTCACATTTCATGCATTCTTCCGTTGATTTTTCTCCTACATGTCTTCAGATTCCTTCATTTTATATCCACTTTGACTATCTTTATTCCATATTTTCAGATTTTTGAATTTGATTTGGATTTTATCGCCCAAGGGCGTACATTAACAGGCCTGAAGGTTGACATTGACCCCACCACGGATTATTTTCCCTTTTTGATTTTCACGACCTTTTCCATGATTTCGATGACTCGGGTTGACCCCACTTTCTATCTTTTTGACCTCAATTCGGTTTTTTGGACTATTCATTACAAAAGCATCGTCATTTTATGTGATTTTCTTTTCATCTCACCATTTGCCTATTTTATGTGGATTTCTTTGCAATTTTTTCCATTTGGATTTCTATGGTGTTTTTTGCACACCTAATGATTTAGGTCTGTTGTATTTTTGATCCCCTTGACATCAGTATAATTTTCTAAACCATTCTTCACAAAAATATTGTCATTTTATGTGAATTTCTTCATATGCCACAGTTTTCCTACTTTATGTGGACTTCTTTGCAGTTTCCCCACCTTGATTTCTGCGATATTTTCATTGATTTTAACGACTTGAGTCAGTTGCATTTTTAACGTTCTTGAGACTTGTATGATTTTTCGAGCTTTTCTTGCTAGAAACCTCATCATTTCATGTGATTTTCTTTATTGTGTCATACTTTTTGATTTCATCATTTCATGAGGATTTCTTCGCAGTTTTCACGTACCCTCTTATACGTCCATCCAGTCTTGTCTTGGCAATCATATCAGCATGATTAGAACACAATCTAGGCATAGCAAATATTCATTCAGCCTCTAGCAAGCGAATCAGACTAGAAAGACCAAGTTTCTTGGGCGTACGGGGGTACCTAACACCTTCCCCTTGCGTAATAGGAATCCTTACCCATCCTTTGGCTAGTAGACATCGGCATTCATGTTTGCATCTCATTCATTCACTTTTTGTGATTTGTTTGTGGTTTTCCTCGTCTTTCCCTTAAAAGACTAGGTGACGATTCCTTTTCTTTCCGTTTTCATCCCATCTCGTGCCCTTGCCATCTTTGCATGGCTGTGGCCTCCTCCCTCTAACGTGACCCTGCACTAGATCCCCTGGGCCGGGCATGGTCACACTCTCCTAACGTGGAAACTCACTAGATGCACTTGAGGACTGTGCTGGAGACATTGAAGTAGCATCAACTCTATGCAAAGTTCTTCAAATATGAGTTTTGACTAGAAGAAGTCACATTTCTTAGCCACATCATCTCAAGAGAGGGCATTAAGCTGGATCTTGCTAAAGTGGAAGCAGTGAATAGTTAGGTCAAACCTAAGAACATGCCAGAGATCAAAAGTTTCTTGGGATTGGTAGGATATTATCAGAGGTTCATTTAGGATTCTTCCATGATTGCAACACCTCTGACCAGACTGACTCGAAAAGAAGTTCTATTTGTATGAGATTGGCAGTGTGAGGAAAGTTTCAACGAGTTAAAAGTTGATCTAGTCACATCTTCGGTCTTGACACTACCTTTTGGAAGTGAGGGTTTCACAGTATACAGTGATGCTTGTGGAACTAGATTGGGGTGTGTTTTGAAGGTAGTGTGGCAAGATAGTAGCATATACTTCTTTCCAATTGAAGGACCATGAGATGAACTACCCTACACATGACTTGGAGATGGTTGCAATGGTGTTTGCATTGAAAATTTGGCAGCATTATCTGTATGATGAGCAGTTTGAAGTGTTTAAAGATCATTGGAGTTTGAAGTACATTTTTACTCAAAAGGATTTAAACCAATGACAGCGAAGGTGGGTGAAATATCTCAAGGACTACGATTTTAGTCTGTCCTACCACCCAAGAAAGGCCAATATGGTTGCTGATGCACTGAGTAAATGTGCTCATGTCATGGGTAACCTAATGGTTAAGGAATGGCATATAATGGAAGGTCTAATCAAGTGTAGACCTCAGAGGTAGTCTCAAGGACCTATTGAAACTTGGGTGGCTAATTTTTCTATCTACCCAAGGTTATTGCAAGTAATTGTGGCTGCTCAGCAACTAGATCCCTTTGTATGTGAAACCTGGGAAAAGCTAAACGCAAGAGAGGCACCCCACATTTTTGTTGGTGTGAATGGTGGGTTGAGGTATGACTTGTGCCTGTGTGAGCCTCAGGTGGAAGAAGTGAAGCAGAGACTGTTGAACGAAGCCTATTGGTCCAAATGCACAATTCGTCTAGGAAATATCAAGATGTATAAGGATCTAAAAAGGAACTTTTAGTAGCCTAAGATGAAGAGAGAGATTGCTAAGCATGTAGCTAAGTGTGCAACCTATCAGATGGTGAAGATTGAGAACTAGAAGCCTGGAAAATCTCTACAACCTATAGACATTCCAATTTAGAAATGGGAGCATGTCTCTATGGACTACATGATAGGATTACCCAAAACTAGAAGAAAGAATGACACAATGTGGTTAATCATTGACCAGCTTACAAAGTCAACGTATTTCATTCCTACGTTGGTAAATCTCCCATTGTCACAATTGGTAGAGTTGTATAAGTCTAAGATGATTCGACTATATGGAGTTCCTATGTCGATCTTGTCTAACAATGATACACGGTTTACATTGAGATTTTGGAGGGCATTGCAAGAGGCTTTTAACACTGTATTGAATTTTAGCTTCGCCTTCCATCCTCAAATAGATGGTCAGATTGGAAGGACTATTTAGGCACTAAAAGTTATGTTGAGAGCCTATGCTCTGGATCTAAAAGAGTGCTAGGAGAAACACTTGCCATTGAATGAATTTACCTACAATAATAGTTATCACTTTAGTATTGGGATGGCATCATTTGAAGCTTTGTATGGTAGATCATATAGAATACCCACTTGTTGGAGCAAGGTATGCGAACGTCAACTTTTGGATCTAGAGATCGTGCAACAATATGCAACTAGAGTGGAATTGATTCATAAAAGGCTGGTAGTTGCACTGAATAGGCAGAAAAGCTATGTCGATAGGAGCCAGAGACCTCTAGAATTCAAAATAGAAGACTTAGTTTTTCTAAAGATATCACTAACTGTAGACACCCCGATTTTGAGGTAACCCAGGGGTGAGTATCCTTATGTTGCTTTCGATGCAATCAGCCCTTAAATCGAGCCCCAAACCCACTAGCCAGAGCCCCAAATCAGAGATCTGTGAGCTGGTGTGGCGCACCAAGGTGGCGCACCAAGGTGGCGCACTAAGGTGGCGCACATAACTGGCTCACCAACCTGGTGCCCAGCTCTGGCT
>JAMKQA010027501.1:0-29601 GCA_024699735.1 Posidonia australis
CCTAAACTATCATCTGAGGCTGATATCCCAAACTATCGTTGGGGCTGATATCCCAAACTATCATCTGGGGCTGATATCCCAAACTATCGTTGAGGCTGATATCCTAAACTATCATCTCAGGCTGATACCCTAAACTATCATCTCTGCAACCAACTGATATGTAATCTGTATAGCAATGATCTTTTTCAAGCCTTTATGATAATTTGGATGCTCCTTCATGTATGTTCATATGTCTCTGTATCATTATAATTTTTGCACTGTATGGTTTCTATTTTAATAAATGAATCATGATCCAATGCAACCACAAGCTATGAAATGAACTGTAAACATCCTTTTTACATGTTTATCATCTCTACATGGTTGTTAAGCTAATTAAATCGCTACACAATCCTTGAAATCCACCAAGCAGTAGTTACAGCCCCTTATAACCCATGAATAAACATGATTTGAGGAGAGAAATAATAAGAGGATTTTTATGCTTGATGATTTATCATATTTAAGTTCTCTAGCATCTAAATAAATGATCTCGATAGAATTAACCAAAGTTATCTCTTGCATCTGGCCCAGATTCTGAAATCAGACTGCAGTCTGATTCAGAATTGCTGGGGTACACCAAAATGGAGCACCAACATGGCGCGCCAAGGTGACGCACCTAGCCAGAGCACCAACCTGGCGCACCATTTTATTGCACTAGCCTGGTCACAGTGCAAGCCACCAACTTTGCATCATGATCTACATGCTTTTCTGAGTGTTTTGGAGTGTGATTTTCCTAGTATGTGTCCTATGATATGTCATGTTCTAGTGTGCACGATTTCAGCCAATGATAGCGTTGTTAATATTAGTTTTGCATCTTGCATAGTAAGCTTGTTGTTGTGGTCTGGTGAACTGGTTGCCCCATGAACTCCTGTTTGGGAAGTTCTTATGCAACAGTCTATGATCCAGATCTGGATAACATGGCTGAAACCCATTGGTTTTATTTAGTATAAGGGTGGTGTGGTCTTGTGTGAGGGATATTGCCCTTGAGCACAAGACCCATATTGTGCTTTCTTTCTTGGGTTTCCTCTCTCCCTTGTGACCTTTTGGAAAGAAGGGAAACCCACTCATGTGTGATCGGTTTTGATAGGTATTCATGATGCGTTTTCAGATGGTTTTATGTACCTTTGCAAGTTTTATATCACTTCACTGGCACACTTTTCTGGCACACATCAGTAGAGCACATAGGTGGCGCACCAGTCTGGCGCACCTGCCTGTTTTTCACTACACACAGTCACTTTTTGGCATGGTGTTTAGCATGTTTTCCGATTTAATCTTCCTTTGGTTTCTTTGGGTGTCCTCCTGGATATATCAGGATGACTCCAGTCTGTTTTCATCCATTTTAATGCATGATAGCTCATGTTTTGCATGTAGTAAAGCGAGGATGAAAGTCACTCGGTGTTGTTAGATCTTTGATCATATCTGTGCAATATCCTTGCACTGGTGCTTGACCCACCGCATGGGTGACCTTTTCGAGCATTAGGACACACCCTACAACCCATACACCCATGTTTAGCATAAGGTACCACTTACATATAGTATTGCATTGCATATTGCCCTCGGGCGTACAGAAACAGGCTGAAAAGCCAACATTTCATGTAAGTAAACGAAAACCAATGAAAGATCGATTTTTCGGGTGCACGAGGGTGCCTAATCCCTTCCTCGTACGTAACAGGGATCCTTGCCTATTTTCTGGTTCATGTTGACCTTTTCCATTGGTTTTATGGCATGGTTTTAATGTTTTAAAACGGTTTTCCTCGTCTCCTGTTTTCAAGTAGACTAGGTGGCGACTACTGCATTTTTATCATTTGTTTTCTATTGTTTTGCCGTGACTTTGCCGACCCTTGTGCATTTGACCTTTTGCGCCACGCATGAGGCTGTCGTCGGCATGGTTACAGATTCCACCGCACCTAGCCGTCGCACCACGCCGCCACACGACCCCCGAGCGCTACACCGGTGCATCACTATAGCCACCTCCAAGAGCACGCATCGTCGGCCTCAAGGAGAGAGGGGTGTGGCTGTTGGGAGGAGGAGGTGGAGAAATGAGAAGAAGAGGGGAGATGGGTTTCGTATGAAAATAAAGAGGAAGAAGAATAAGGGGGTGGGTGAAATAAGAAGAGAGAAATAAATGAGTGAAATAAGAAGGGAAAGTAAATAAGTGAAAAATAAAATAAAGAAGAAAAAAGAAAATCAAAAAAGAGAGAAGTAAAATGAAATAAAGCCATGAAGCACAGGGCCATTTGTAATCTTAAGTTGTAAGTTGAAATGCAACATAAGATTTGACAGTTATGGCAGTTATCTAACGGGCTCTATCATACGTCAGCAATGCGAAAATTTGATTTCCAAGGTCCAA
This sequence comes from Posidonia australis, assembly GCA_024699735.1. NCBI lineage: Eukaryota > Viridiplantae > Streptophyta > Magnoliopsida > Alismatales > Posidoniaceae > Posidonia > Posidonia australis. Next base: position 2,387 of record JAMKQA010027501.1, read on the forward strand.
AGTGCAAAATGACTGCAAAAATTGTGATCTGATCCTTAGCACTTCGCAGCTTGCATTTGAAAGACAAGGTGAAATGTATCAAGAAAACAATGTCACAGTCTTTAAAAAAAGTTCACTAGATGGGGTAATTTGTAGACACCTCTAACACCGTAAAATTTGCAAAATAGCCCTCAAATGGTGCGAGAAGTCGCATTTGAGCAAAAATTTGCAAATACTTAGTAGAGTTCAAGCTTCATAGGATAGCAGCAGTACAACCATCAAAAATTTATCATGTCGGGCCTATTTGCAGTAAAGCCCCTTAGCTTTGGAAAATTACGAATAGGTCCTAACCTTTTGCAAAACTTGCAAATAGTGCTAGATGAGATTGAAGCCTCGGCAAAGTTCTTTCAAAGAATGTTTTCACACTCAATTCAACAAGAATATGGGTTTTAGTACAATTGAGCCAGTAGCAAGCTTAATTACCTTTTTACCCTTTGAAGACGCAACCAGAGCCTAGGGGACAATCCAGGGATTATTGCTTTTCTTTTTGGTTTCTTATTCCAAGCGGATGAGATCCTACTATCCTCTTCTTTTCCTAAATTTTCGCAAACGTGAAATCCTTGACTTTGAACCGATGGTCAAAGTCGACCTTTGACCTGGTGGTCGAGGTCTTATCCTCTTCTTGGATTTTCGCAGACACGAAATCCTTTTACGTGTGACTTTGGTAAGGCAGTCAAAGACGATCTTTGACCAAGCAGTTGAGGTCCTATCCTCTTCTTGAGATTTTGCAGGCACGAAATCCTTTTACGTGTGACTTTGGTTGGGTGGTCAAAGTTGACCTTCGACCGAGCGATCAAGCTCCTATCATCATCTTGGATTTTCGCAGGCGCGAAATCTTTTTGCATGTGACTTTGGTCGGACTACCAAAGTCGACATTTGACTGGGGGGTCAAGGTCCTCTTCTTTTCCTGAATTTTCGCGGGCGCAAAATCTATGTGCTTGACTATAGCCGGGGGTCAAAGTCAACCTTTGACTGAGCGATCGAGGTCCTATCCTCTTCTTGGATTTTCGTGGGCGTGAAATCCTTTTGCATGTGACTTTAGCCGGATGATCAAAGTCGACCTTTGACCGAGCAGTCAAGGTCCTATCCTCTATTTGGATTTTCATGGGCTTGAAATCCTTATGTGTGACTTTGATTGGGTAGTCAAAGTCGACCTTTGACTGGGCGGTCGAGGTCCTTTTCTATTCAGGATTTTCATGGACGCAAAATCCTCTGCGCGACTTCGTGTCGTGTAGCCAAACTCATTTGTCCTCTTCTTGTGTTTCACGGGCGCGAAACCCTTTGCTCACCCTATGTCCGTGCAAACAGGACCTTTGGTTTCTTGTTTGACAAATCATTTGTTTTGTCATGCCCCTTTCCTTTAGGCTAGTAACCCCAACAACTTGGTTGACAACCGTTAAATTGTCTGGCGTCTGGGTTAACAAGACTTTGTTGACTTGTCATGTCCCGTCTCTTTGGGTTGAGAACCCTAATAATTCGATCGATGAGTCTGACAACTTATCATGCCTCTTCCACTAGTGCTCTTATACACAGGTTTTCTTTGGTTCTAGCAACATCGCTTCAGCATTAGCACCAGCATTGCATCTACTTTCGACATCTATTCTTGCGTGCAACATTAGCATCAGCATTGCATTTTCATTCAGCATCAGTTCTCACATTGGCATTTTAGCTTATCACTGCATTGGCATTGCATTGATTTTCAGCATTTGGCTCTGCATTCACTTGCATGTTAGTTGTACTTTTGCATTTGCATTTTCGCATTCGACAACAAGTCATGACTTTTGGTGCATCCACCAGATAAGTGACCTAATGCCTATAACAAACATCACCTTCCTACAGCCTTGAAAATAGGGGTGTCTTGTCAACCTTGAGTATCGGTCTCGGTTCCCTCTGTCCCTCGACCTCACTCAGAGAGGGACATCTGTAGACACCCTGATTTTGAGGCAGCTCGTTGATAAATCCAGTGGCGATGAATTCAGATCTTGTTTTCCAAAACTCAAAGTCTTCCAAGTACATCAAATCAACCTAGAGTTATAGGTTAGAATCTAGGTGTAAATCCTACATCCTATTAACCCAGCACAAACTCTTGCACATTAGGCTAGCATATCGATTTAGTACATTTAACCGGTATACTTGAATAATACACTTATTTAGCACATTTTGATAGCACATTAGTCTAACATATCTGATTAGAGCACCAAGCCGGTGCACTAAGTTGGCGTATAATATTGGCGCACCAAGTTGGCGCACTAAGCTGACACACCAATTTGAAGCACATCATTGGCGCAACTTAGTGGCGCACAACCACGATTTCCAGGTTGCTGGCTATTCATTTACCTAGCAATGCTCCGGCCATCATACTCATGGTGTGTTATTATTATCCACTGTAATGAGCATGATGATCATTCATCTGGTCTTGGGTGGAGTCCTTTGGTTTCCCAAGGCCTTAGAACTTCCACAACTCCCAAGATCATTCACTATATAATGCCTTGGGTAGCCATTGGTGTAAGGGGTTGGAAAGAGAGAGAGAGGAAGAGCCCTTGCACCTAGCATAGAAACACCCACAATCTAGCCTCAGCCGATAACCAAAACTTCCTCCTCTGAGTAAGAAATCACCAACTTAGCATAGGAAAAAACCCATTCATCCATATCCTTCACAAAACCCCTCATCTTGCATCACTTGGAGGCAATTTTGGAGAACCTCCGTTTTCAGCCACTAAAGTCCATCTCAAGCCACTTGTGGGAAAGAACAAGAGCACAACAATCAGGCAAGCATTCAATCCTTTCCATATAACTAGACTATGTTCATGAGGTATGGGGTTTCTTTCCATGGATATGGGCTCTTTTGGGGAAATTCTTCATGATGGATTATATGTTGAGTTTTATGTTTGCTGGATCATGTTTGTAGAGCATGACACTCTCTTGGAACATGTTTTTATATAGCTATGCCTATCATGCTTTATTCCTATCTCAATCTTGATGAATCATGTGCTTGGTGAGATGTATACTTGCTTTTTGACCCTTGTTTTAGTGGATCTCGTGGATGGCCATTTCATTTGGTGGATTTCATTGGATTTTTATTGGTATTTTGATAATGCAAGAGGGCTAATTTGATGGGTTCATGCTGCCTTTGCATGCCTTTGCTTTATACTATATGTAGTTTGCCCTCTCATCTCTATTGTTTTCTTTGCATGTTTTAGTTTCAATTTTGTGCGTTAGCTATTGCTCTGTGATTTTTATCGAGATAGGAGTGTGTGGTCTATATGAGGCCTCTTGCCATTAAGCACAAGACCCATTTATGATTTCATGGATTATCACCCATTCCTATATAGTTTCACGGAAGAGGGGTGAATTCATGTATGTTTAGGGTTTTGGCATCTAGGATGAGTTTTCAGACAGTCTTTAGCATATTTACATGATTTCATATTAGCATGGCACAACAGTTAGTTTACTGTCTATTCTGTAGTTTCTGGGTCTCACCTCAGGGACGCACAGAACTGGCACATATCAGTGGCGCGCTAAACTAGCACACCAGACAGGAGCACCATCCAGCGCACCTGTCTGGTGCACCACACAGGCACACCTGTCTAGCGCACCTACCTATTTCAGTGTGCAAATAGTAGTTTTTGACATATTATTTTGTATGATTCTTGATTTGTTTCGTCTCTGGTTTTTCTTGTGTGTTCTCCTGGACATACCAGGATCATACTTGCATGATTTCACACTCATATATGCATGATAGTATAGGTTTTGTATGTAGTAAAGCGAGGATGTTAGCCACTCGGTATTAGTGGATCCATGGTCATGTCGATGTAATATCTTTGCACTAATGCTTGGTCCACAACTCGAGTAGCATTAGAGAGCATTAGGACACACCCTATAGTCCCTCTACTCATATTTAGCATAAGGCATAACATGCACATAGTATATCATTGCATATCGCCTTTGGGCGTACAGAAACAAGTTGTAAAGCCTACATAACCAAATAAGTGAGCGAAAAGCCATGAAAGACGGACTTGTCGGGTACACGGAGGTGTCTAATACCTTCTCCATGTGTAACAGGGATCCTTACCCAACTTTCTGGTTCATAATGACCTTTTCCGTTGGCACGAATCATGCACATCTGCATAGTTTTTCGTTGTTTTAAAATGGTTTTCCTTGTCTCTCGTTTTTAAGTAGATTAGGTGGCGACTCCTGCATTTCATTGTTTTTATAGCTTTTTGCCGTGACTTTGCTAGCCTTCACGCATTTGGCCTTTCGTGTCACGCACGAGACTGTTGTCGGCATGGTTACACTAGCACTCAACTAGCAAATTATTCTATTCATCATTGTTTTGTATGACGTGCCATTGATAGGAAGTGGCCTAGGCACAAAGCCATGCCCCTAGTGGGCCGATCAACCATCCACTTCAATAGTCAATCTACTACTCAACTACCAAAGTGAGGGAATCCTGATGTGGGATATTTTTTTCGGTCTAGTTCAAGGTTGGACAACTTCGAACAAACAACCTAAAGACACCTAGGTGCTAGACTTAAAGCACTAGCAGTAGACCCTAGCTAAACGACCTATAGACACTAGGATGAGAAGCAAAAAAGGCTAAGTGGAAGACCTTAAGCGATTAGCTAGAAGACACTTGGGTGAGCAACAGGAAGGCTGAGCTAAAGACTCTAGGCGAATGGCCTAATGACACCAAGGCAATCAACTTGAAGAGTCATGTGGCCAACACCAAGGCCAACTAAGTGCCCAACACAAGTACTCCTACTCTACGGCCAATCGAGCCTCAGGCTCAAGCATCCTTCAGCAAGGGGGCCAAACGAACGCCATGATCGTCCATCACCAAGAACAACCAAGTGTCAAGCCTAAGCACCTCATGGGTAACAACACACAACCACCATTGACACTCTGAAGTCTCCAAGTGCTATGTTTCTCATGTCCTGTCAATGCATCAAGCAGAAGAATAGGATTCATATGCCTATCTCTAAGAACAGCACGTGGGAACACTAGCAATTCACAAACAAGTGCAGTTTCCTATACACATGGTGCTGTGCATACCCGATAAAATGGCAACTTCTGACATTTGCATCGCCTGACACCTAACAAAGATGCCTGACACACTTACAACAACCAGCAGTCATCACTACAACTAGTAAAGCACACTCATTGCGTATTACTCTCCTACTAAAGCTAGACACGTACTACAACAATCTTTTGCTGCAACTCATGTATAAATACATCACATAGAGTGCAGTAACAGAGGGCTTGGATCTTTCTTCACGGATCTGAGCACACCCTCTAAAACCTAATCTCCCCTCGCTAACTTAACCATCAGAGCATTCTCCCCTCACCAACTTAAGCATCGGAGCGTCCTCAACCAAATGGCCAAGCGTTTTCTTCTTCCTATTTGTAGACTCACACATTGCTCGCTTGGACACACAGACTATAAACCAACTCATTTTAGCTCAACATCTGTCTTAGCTCTTCAACATCTCTCAACCAACACCTCAACTCGAAATCGACAAGCAGCATTGCACAGGTCAAGGGGCGAGATCAATTGCTAACTTGGTTTATTATTAAGTTATCAATTTAATAGGATAACTATTCCTATTATGCACTTACTATTCCAGATCAAAGTGAATTAATGGTTGCCACCCTAAAGCCACTTCAACACAAATTTCCTTGGCAGAATAAACAACACAAGTGTCCATTGGACAGGGGGAGTGGAACTCACACCATGGTACAGTTGGCCAAGGGGAGTAGAACTCACACTTCTCTCTCCAATTCGAATCTCATGAATTGTATGTGTGTGTGTATGTATGTGTGTACTACCATTTGCAAAAAAAAAGTGTCCATTGGGCAGACAAATTTTCTTAAATAAAAATAAAGGAAAAGTCAAAAACCTTTCCTCAAGAGCATAAGCAGCCTAGTGCTGCGTCTCTCTCCTCTCTCCTTCCTTTCTCCATCTTCTACGGTCAGAGCCTCCTTGGTCGTGCACGACCATCAGTCGTGGTCTCCACCCCTTTCCTTGTTTGACTTTCAATCTTGGAGTTTTTTTCTTCAAATCTAGTTTTTTTTTCCTTCCCATTTTTTAGGCTTTTCTTCTGATCTTGGCTTTTCTCTTCCTAGATCATGATAATCTTGGGATTTTTCTTCCCAATTCTTGGGATTTTTCTTTGTTGTCTCTTATAGTGATCATATTGGCAATTCACATTCTATTTCCAAGCTGCTTCTTTGTTTATCTGTGGAGGTTTTGTGGTAGATGTTGTTGGGTGGTCAATATGGCACTAGTTGCATTAACTTTGGGTCAACTCTCAGGTGCTTCTTCAAGTATTTTCTGTCAACCAATCATCTGTGTACACAATAGATGTCGTTCTAGGTTTCTGTGTTTTTTCACTTCATCTTCTTGGACCTAGCCCAAGCTTCTTCATTGTCATTTTGTTGTGTTATTGGACCACGTCGATCCTTAAAAGTGTTTTGATTGTTCGATGTTGTTGATTCTAACTTCCTTTAGGCCTTCTTTGGTTTTGTTTTTGCTTAGTCATTGTCGACTTTCTCATGTATCTTTTTTAACATGGTCTTCCCTGTAACAATGGATTGCATTCATGGAAGTGAAAATTTCTTTTCAAAAAAAGAGAGTAAATTTTCTTGGCGGAATAAACAGCACAAGTGTCCAATGTGCCATGGAAATCATAAACAGATGCAGAAAAACACACGAAAAAACATTCTCAGTAAAACCTTTACCATTTGTTGCATTCTTGCATGCATGCATCGTCACGAAGAGGAAAGAAAAGCCAAGCACTGTTCTCGAATAAAGTTCACATTCCTCAACCCCACAACTCGACCAATGACCACCTAAATCAATCAATCATACATCAAGTCATATGCTGATAGTAGAATTTATTCAACTGCATTATTTTTTTGCGCTTTTTCCTTCCATAATAATTTTTCTATCTTTCCTGTCACGAAGGAATGTTGATTCCTCCTTGAGCTGATTTGTCAGAACATATCCTGGTTCCATTGGGAATGAGTGAATTCATAAATGATTGCACATTTCCACTGAATCCAAAATACATCAAAGTTCTAGCTAAATATGGGCAAATTTGTGCACTATTTATTTAGCATCTTGATGGTGTTGATTATCAATTATTTTAGCATCAATGTGGACAGCAATTATTTTAGCATTAATACGGACTATATGACAAGTTATATATATCAAAGACAAGAGAGACCAAATGTTTATGTTTGCTTATCAGCAGTAGTGTAACTGGAACCATTGGCTCGACCCAATGGATCACTAAACCAGTTCTATTAATGATGAGGTGGTCAATTAGAAGCAAACACCTCAAATATATTGCTCGGATCCCATATCTTGTCCTCTGGCCACCCAATGGAGATTCAAAGACAATTTTTCTGATTGAGAAGAAAGTGATATAGATGTGTAGCAACCCAGAGAACAATTTCGTCATTGTTTCTTTCCTCCCACATTAATCTACTAATATAATCTATGTTTGTTAGTACTGAAGAATGTGTGAAAGGGAATGGAAGAATATTGTAATATGGATTTGGAATGACCCCATGAATGGGGACTTTTTCAATTGCCTCAAATGGAATAGACCTTTCGTGCAAGTCTCTAGTGGTTCCCATTTAAATGATGGTATTTGTATGATACCCATCGAATGTTGTTTAAACTTGAAGGAAAGCATTAAAAAAACGAAAAAAAAAAAAAGTTCAAATGTTGTTTCACATCTAAAAACAACAATAAGGAATTTTTTTTTTTCCCACATCATTCATTATGGACTGGCATAGTCAATTAACCACCATTCGAATTTCTTACCCTCGCATTCATGCATCCTAATTTCTATGAAAGTTTGCCTTGGACAATGACGAGGAGATTTCCCTTCAACCTTTTTTTTTTTTTTTTTTGAAATAGTAAATTAAGATTGATTTCAATTAATATCAACATCTAAGCTTGTTTAGAATTTTCAGGGACATTTTCAATAGTAAGTACATGATTGTTAATGATATTATATCTTTGATTATTTGTTGGGTTGAGTGTTTAGGTGTAGGTTTTGAAAAAAATTAGATTCTGCATTCCTTTTCTTCCTTTCATTACACTAGAGGCATGGAAATTGATTCTTTGGCTGTAAACTCTGAGCAGCATGTGGGAGATGAAAATGTGTCCACCCCTGCTCTTGTGGACGACAATCCCCTTTGATTGGCTAAATTCTTATTGGCCGCTGTTTTAACATATTTAATCTGATACTCTTTTTCGAGTCTGTAATATTTTTTAAGCCTCAATACTTTGACTCCTTACCTGTGGAACTAATTTACTGTAATATTATCACAAAACTTGGATTTCATATGTGATTTGATTATGGAATATATAAAAAATAGATTACCGTTTTCAAAAAAAAAAACTTCTAAGTTTGTTCCTCATGATATTTGAACTAAGGTTCGAAATCGTGTAACCATAATTTCTAGTCAACTTCCCGTTAATTAAGGTATTACCAAAGAGGATGCGCATCCTTTGTTCCAACATTGCAGTTTGATGTTCTTTTCGGCCAAGTTTTCAACCTTATATTCTTCTCCTGGAATAGGCGATGTCAGATGGACTCCAAAAACGACTCTTTCACCACTGTGAGTTTTGAGACACTCAAATGCCACAAAGGGCGCTTTGTAAGGAGTCCTTTTTTGGATTTCCTTGACAGTAATACAGATGAAATTACCAGTGACTCCGAGAGAAATATTCTCTCTTAAAGGTGATGAAACCTCTACGGTCCAGCATGTGATGGATAGAGCAGCCGAAAAACATCTGACAGGGTCCTACTCCTACAGCTAGCCTATCTTATTAGCCTCGATGAATGTACCCGCCATAAGATACAAAATTATAATAAGCACCAAATACCGAACATAAGAAACAGTGACAAAAGTTCCAATTCATAGATTCCTCGCAACATTTTCCAATTAAATTAAACAAGCATGGAGGTGTGTATTGTTTAATGGCCATTAGGACAATAATTAGTAGGTGAGCTAACTGATTCATCTGGTAAGACTCTTTTTCTAGATAACCTCGAAACAAACATTGCAGACGACCACTTCCATCAAAACAGAGTGATCAGCCAACAGCAACTCAATTTCCCAGTGAGCTGTCCTGCTTCGTCAGCACGTAACAACAAACAACATTCTCACGTCACCAAAAACGTCCCTACGCCTAGCAAATCAACAAAAGACAAAGATGTTCAAATTATACGTGACCTATTTGCATCCTCATGTCGTTTCCATGCGTCCCCCAACACCCACTCCCCCCCATCAAATCCCTTACTTTGTTTACCTTTTCACTGAAAGTATCATACATCAGATTTTACTATTATTATAGATTTCCCTCCAAAATAGATAGTAATCTTCCAATATCAATATATGATTATCATATTTATACACATATAAGCAATTTATATCTCCAATCAACTGTTCATGCACAAACAACATCAAACAGAAATCTCCGATCACTCTAAACAATACAATACATGTCTATCTCTCAAGTCTCAACACTCTCTTTCAAATAATATCCATGTGCATCATCGAATTATGGTACGAATAATAATGACGTCTATCGTCGTTGTTGTCTTCGCCACCGCCACCGTCGAATCAGTAGTTCCAAAGGTAGCAGTTCTCCATTGTGGCCGACGGAACCTCGCCGGCATCAAACCTCCGCCTACCCATCTCATGACTATTTGTGAACACCGACGAGATCTCAGTGTTGACGTCGGTCGTCAGCCCTGTTTCCTGCGACAAGCTTAGCATCTCCCTCTCCATCTTGCACCCACCATCAATACCAACGCCGGCACCGGAGAACAGGGTGTTGTTGAAGGCGATCTTGGAGATGATGTCTAAGGAGGGGTTGTTGTGAGCGGAGAAGAGGTGGGTGTTGAGGTACCCCTCCATTGCATTGGAGAAGCAGGACACGTGCGCTACCTCGCTCGCTGTCGCTGTCGCTGTCGCTGTCGCCGCCGCCGGCACTCCGGCATAGGTTGAGTCCATCAAAGGAGGCAATTGAGGGAGACCAACATCATCACCAAACACCTGTTTCACGCTGGCGCTCTTCTTGAACACCCTGCAGATCACCCACTCGTTCTGCCCCCATCAAAACCGCAAATACACAATAAGAAAACAGAGGAAACTTGATTTCTTTCGAATTTTGAGGAGGAATCAGATAGACAGATACCTTTGCTGTTTTGGGGAGATTGTGGAAAGACGTTAAGGATTTGCCCTCCATCCTGTACTCATGCATGACCCAGTTCGACTTCTCACCTTTGGGTGCTCTTCCTCTGTAGAAAACAAGTGTTTTCTTCATACCAACAAGGAATTTTCCCCTGTGAATCTCCTTGTCCTTGCCTGTTGCCTTCCAGTACCCAGCCTCTGTGGCCCTGTTCGTCCGCAACCCAGTTGGGTACTTCCTGTCTCGGACGCAGAAGAAGTACCACTCCTTCTCTCCCATCTTCGCCCTCCCTGGAAAGTGGAAACCCAAAAAAAAAAAAATCAGATTTCGAAGCTCCACATCAATAAAACAGAGGAAAACAGGGAAGAACGGAGGAGACCAACATGGCAGTTCCCAAGGCTCGCACTTGTTGAGATCAACGTCCCCGATGGCTCTGCAGACGAAGTGTCCATCGAGGGCTTTCTTGGTCAGGTAGTGGGTGACGAGCTCCTCGTCAGTGGGGTGGAACCGGAACCCCGGCGGCAACTCCATGTGCGCATCCCCCACTCCTCCTCTGTTCGGGACTAGAGCAGAGCCGCCGCCGCGACTACCTTGTTGTTGTTCCATGCTCTTCCCAACTTCACCACCAACTCACCTGCTTTCTGAAGGAGACAGAGGAAACAACAACCAGCTTTTATCAGTTGTTTTTCACGGAATTCACGAGCGAAGAACAAGACACACGCCAGAGAGGAAGAAGAGAGCAAGGACGGAGAGTAGAATAATGGGGAATTTTGATACCGAATGATCTCTATGTGCACAACCTGATGGAATTGGTTTTGGTTCCAACACAGCCAACAATTGGTTGGTTATGATACAACCAAATGGAAATTGAATATTTAACACTGGTGTTGGGGACACAGTAGATAAGGCAATCTGCTAGACTAATACCTAGTGTTAATCAAAGACAAGTAGACAACAAGTAGGGAAGGATTGGCTTGGCCCAACAAAAAGTGGACAATTCACAAACTTGATACATGGGAGGATTAAAGAAGACTGAAAGAAGAACATGTGGGCATGGGTGGGATGTGTTCTTTCTGTATTAAGTGTTGGGGAGATCAGGAGAACTGGTCTGTGTTTGCTGACAGAAAAATGACAGCAGCAGAGGATGTGCCCGTTTAATACGTGGCCTGGCTGGAGACGGAAAGAAACGTGCATACTAAGGCACCACTAGTTTGGCAAAGAAAATGGTATTAGTTTTAACCTCCTAGTGTTTTACTTATTTCACTTCGGTACTTTGTTTTATAGGAAGCATAGTGCTGCCCAGGTTATAGGAATTTGTATTAGCTCTATAACCTTTTTTTTACCAAAGAATAAAATATATTAGCTCTATAATCCTTTTTTACCAAAGAATATAATAAGATTTCGACTTCTGTGTTGTTTTAGTCAAACAACAAAGAACTCGATTCCAAGTACATTCTCCTTGTCATATCATTTCCGTAGCAATTATATTCATAACCTGATTAAATCTGTGTATCAAACACTCAAACCCGGCCTAAGGAGAGACCCTAATTAGAAAACAAATGTGGGCATATTGCAATAAATGTGACAAGATAATAGTTGATATTGTTTGTTTGTCATCATCTCTACAATATCAAGACTTTGGGTCTATTTCATAGAATTTTGGTTTTTAAATTTAAGTATAAAAGTTAATTTTTGACTAAAAATTATCATATTTTAGTTTCTAAAAATATAAAAGAATTATTATTTCAAAAATTACATATTTTTAGGAAATTAATTGTGTTTGATAAAATTATTAGAATAGTACAGCATCTGAGGTGAAACCATATATTCAAAAGTTACCTAAAAAATTTAACAAACAGACTCTTTATGCATATGCCATGTTTTTTTGTAAACGTTAATCTATTATTCAATCATGGGAATTCAACCACAATCAAGTTTGATCCATGTCAAAATACAATTTAGCTCAAAAATATAGACCTGACGGAACGTAGGTTCCACCCAAAAAAATAGTCAGCCATCAGACAATAACAAAGTATTCAAATGGATCAAAACAGTAGAGTTAATAGGAAAGTTCAATTAACAAAACATTAATCATAAGAAGGAACTTCATCTGCAGTTATCTGGGAGGGTTGATTGGAATCCATTGGAGGAGCTAAAGGTGCGTGCTCCATTGCCCTTTCCTGTTGTAAAGATGAAATTGCATAGAGAGCTTCTTTTTTCTCAAAACCTGAACCGAGAGTATCAATTCAGCATTGACAAATGGATAAGATTTCATTAATAATCATATAAGGAGTTTTACTTTTTCCCCTGAAAATTCTATTATTCCGTTCCTTCCATATAAACCACAAAATAAGTTTTATCAATGTGTAACAGCCTTTAAAAGAAATTTCAGATTTCAGGATAGATAAAAAGGTGAATAGGTCAGCAATAGAGAATATTGCAGGATATAAATGACCCTGAATAAAAGTATTCCATATAGTACAGGCAAAAGAACAATGAATTAGTAAATAATTGGTTGTTTCCTCAAATCCCTTGTAAAAGATGTATGTTTTAGAACCATTCTAACCTTTTTTGTAAAGATTTTCTTTAGTCAAAACCTTATTGAATAAAACCAACCAAGAAAATAGTTTTACTTTAAGAGGGGCCCAGCTGTGCTAGATATGATCATAAAATTGAAATCTAAGACCACCATCATTAATTACATTATAGCAATAGTTGACAGTGTAACAGTTTTTGGAGGAAATCCACTCCAAGATGTCGTCCATAGGATATAACATCAAGTTGTATAGAATATCTGAAAGACTATCAGCCTGGTTTGAATATTAACAAAGTTGTCATATGATGTAGGATTAGTAAATAGTTTTTCAAAACCTACTCTAATATTTCAATTGTTTTTTCAATTGAAGTCTTTTTAAATTTAACCAGTTTAAAAAGATTTAGGAAAATATATTTAATTTTTTTTCTATTTTATCATTTATTTTTCTAGAAAATAGTACTACTCCCATTTTTTGACTTGAAAAGTGATGAAGTTGTTGACTATGTTAAAACAGTTTTTAATTTCTACCAAATTGAAGAAAATCGACTAGTTGTTGGCATATGCCATGTTAAACAAAGTGTTTATCGAGGTTTCTGTTGAGCAGGTTTATTTCTTCCACTTTTCTCTCTCTCTCTCGCTTTCTTTATCACTTTTTATGAATCCAATCCAACCTGTGAGGCGACACCATTTTCACATTACATGATGATAAGAGAAAAGTTCAAAAATATTGTTGATGTAATTGAAAGGGAAGGAGCTGGTGACACGTAACCATCATGGTTAGGGCCACTTCTGTTAGCATTAGCGGATTCTCGGAATGTATGATGATAGTGATCTTTGATTGTTTTTCTGTTGCTACCATCTCCCATTCAACCCTAGACACGTCTTACCTTTTCATTAAAAATGAGCCAAGTAAATACCTTAGGCTTTGGTAATGGCTCATTATCACAGTGGTTGGAAGAATTTTAAACTCGTCACAGATTTTAGGTTCGAATCCTAAGACATTCACCTATTATTATCTCAACCGTTAATCCAAAAAAAAGAAAAAAAAAAACCTTACGCTTTCTTAATGCAACACCAGTAAGCAGGCGTGATTATTGCATTAACAAAGATGGAAGATGTATCATATAGTTTCTAAATATTGTACAACTATTTTTGCTACCCTATTACCACCTTCTATTGAAAAATATATATTGTACAACTATGAAGGGTATTTATCTATTATCCGTCAAAATTTAAAGGACAAAGTTATGAATAGTTTTACCCACTGCATATCCGTCTCGTTTACAGATTTATTGAGGACAATCTTGAAATATAGTGGTGGTATTTCTTTTATCAGTTCTTTTAGATCACACGATGATTTCTGGGGTTATGGATTGAAGTTGAGTGAAATTAACACCCCCACCCATCTCTCTCTCTCTCTCTCTCTGATGTCATGTTAAAATCCATAATCACCGAATGACCATCCTTAGGCTATGCTGAAGATACTGTAGTATCTATGATGAATACTTTAACAGAAAGGAAATTATATGATCAGATGTAGCGAAATTGGTTGTGCACCAAGAAAGGGGGCTGCATGTATCATACATTTCGTATGAGAATAATGAATGCTTTGTCTGCTCTATTTTGGATTCTTTCTTCATCTCTTTTTTTTTTTTAATTTAGTGTTTGGAATCTTTAACAAACAAAACAAAAGGACACGTCCTTTTTGTTTTTCTTCTCTTCTTCTGTGTAACAGATATAGAGTAAATCATACCTCTTCTTGAAAAGAGAATTTGTTTGATAAATCAAACAGATTAGCTGCCTAACTGGTGTAAGGATAAAATTATATTGCATAAAGGAAAATTGTGAATTGAATTTATTATATGCATGAAAAAAAATGATAGGTGTTAAAAATCGATGGGTTGCATAAATAAGTTGATGACAGATTTACTTCTAAATCGAAACTAACTAATTTTATCCTTGTCACTTTCATATGATCTATTGTCTTATCTCTTCTTTCTCCGTTTGTACCATGTGGTAATTTCATATATGCAAGTCTCAAAGCTCATATATACTGAAATACCAGAGGAGATTAATTATTTAACATGTCAAACTTTGTGGTAGTTTACCCAAGACACCGGATGATTGTAGCAGACAAGCAGTACTACTGTAAGAGTAGTAGCTCCTGCCAATCACTCGTTGGTGCAACGAAACGTGGCTAGTGATTTTGTCTTTGTGACTAGAAATTCACTTATTGGGCAGTGGCAACGCCTGGAACTTTGAATGGTCGGTCTTGCGAAAGAAATTTGCGTATTCATTCATCAAGGCTTTGGATAAGGATCTCCTTTACGTGCTGAATTATCCATGATGAATGTACAACTAAACAGAGACTACAGTAAATTAAAAATAAAAAACTAGACAGACAGAAAATGAACAACAATATCTGAAATAAACTGCAATTGCCATTCTTGAATGCTCGTACTGTGAATCAATTGCAGTTCGTTTATTTACATATAAAAGTATTTATCCATATATATTTCCCCAGTGTTTGAGAGAAGTCAAGTCGACATGTTATTATAGTACTCTTAGATATTGTTTTATCATCACATAAGTTATTTAATGACTGCAATTTTAAGTTTGTAATTGTCTTTCTTATAAATGCATAATTGTATAAAGGTCAAACTTAAATAATTATTCACAATTATCATAACATAGATGGATATCAATTTTTTTAACTCTAGTTTGAATCAAGAATAACTCCCAGAATAAACACAGAATAGGAATTAATATTCCGTTTGGTTTTGTAAAAATCAAAATAAACTTGAAATATAATTCATATTCGGATTTACTTATTTCAGAATTGTTATTTTGCAAGAAAGTGAAATGAAGTTATTCTACCAAATTATTCATGCATATACATGCCTGTCTATGGTGTGTTTATTTCTTCTTCTTTTTTTGTATATGATTTATACATGTTTCATATTAAATATATATTTTGATAATTAAGTTAATTAATATTAATCTACATATTTTTCATTTATTCCAAAGTGTATTCCAATATTTATTCTATTTTTTAAATAAATCAAATTTTCTCTTTATACACACATGTTCATATAAATAAGAAAATCACTTCCAAATAGAACAACAATACTATCAGAATGTCAATAATACTTTCCATTTATTCTTGTCTTTCTTGTTCTTTATCTAAATAAACACTTAGCATCTAACATAGATGTATGTGTATATTTTCGTGCTTTGTTTAGGGAAATGTTGAGGAGAAGTTTAATTTCAAAGCTAAAATGTTTGACAAAGTCTAGTGTAATTGTTTCAAATAACTTCTTAGGGTGTGTTTGAATCTACTACAGTGTAGCTTTTAGGAGAAGTTGTTGTCTTTTAACTTTTGAAAATGAATATGTATCTAAAAGTTGGGCTTTCTTCACTTCTAGTAGTAGTTGTGATTTATCCTAATGAAAATTTCAAACTATCCTACATTTTTTTCTTATTATTACCCACCTTATCCTTGAGGATATACATGCCTTCTCTCTCCCTCTTCAATTTGCGCTTCCCCCATTGATCTATCCTTCCCCCTTCACGCCCTCTCTTCTACTTGCTCTCTGACAACATCATCGCCCTTTAGAGCACGTTGGTGTTGTCACCGCACTCACATTCGGGACCTACGTGTGGGTTGGGCTCAAGCTTGACACGGGGAAGGTGTTCACGACGACGTCCTTCTTCAAGATCCTGTAGGAGCAGCTGAGGAACTTCCCCGAGTCATTGATTGCATCACCAAGTGTGATGCGGTGGGTGGCGTGGCCATCTAGGTGGAGGATGCGGTCTTTGGGTGGGACAACAAGGTGGTGGATGGGGGGGAGGGTCTGTCCGGGATCAATGTGGAGAACAAGAAGGGGTCTCTCGTCGTTGTCGTGGAAACCGTCGAGTTTAAAACTAGGGCACAAAATCTTTTGAAGAGAGGGGCCGACGATGGGTAATTTTGTATTTTTACTTCTATGTCAAAAGCACAAAACATTAGAAGCCACAGGTAAATGCTATTTTGTCAAACAGGCTTTTATCATTTACTCCAAAAGCTAGTTTCTATAATCTATATTAAAAACTAGTTTCTAACACCTATGTCAAAAGATAACTTCTACTAGTAGTAATTTCAAATGCACCCTTAAAATAAGTTGACTCCGCAAGTTCAATGACCTAAAAAGAATTGCCAAGCACCATCTAAATTGTTTGATTTTGTAAGTCTTATTTGTCCAATTTAGTTAGCGTTTGGAAACATTTTTTTATACTAGTTTATTACGTTAAGCACTTATTGTCTAATAAGTGTTTCCAAATGAACCAGCTTATCAAGTTTTTTCAAAAAAGCGGTTTGTAGCTTTTTAGTTCATTTAAGCTATTGAGATAGTTTTTAGAAAATGTAATGAGTGTTAGTTTTTTAGAAAAACTAAAAGCTTTGAATATTAACCATAACTTTTCCAATGATATCCTTAGAAATTGATTTTAATTACAACATTAACTAAGACACGATGGTAGTAGTGGTGGTCGACAATGGTGGTGGTGGTGGTGGTGGCCGATGACGGGCTTGTGGTCGTGGCTGACGACGGTGGCAGTTGTGGTGGCCGACGGTGGTAGTTGTGGTAGTAGCCGGCGACGATAGTGGTAGCTATAACTGATGACATCGGTAGTTGTAGTGGTCACCGATGGCGATGGTAGTGGTGACCGACGATTGCAGTGATAATGGTGACCAATGGCGGTGGCAGTTGTGGTGGCTGATGACAACAGTGGTAGTGGTTACTTAGGACGACAGTGGTGGTGGTGGTTGACAACCTGCAACGGTGGTGGTGGTAGATGACTGTGGCAATTGTGGTGGTCGACAACAATAGTGCTGGTAGTGAATGACGACTGCAGTGGTGATGGTGACCAACGACGGCAATAGTGATGGTGGCCGACAACCCACGATGGTGGTAGTGGTGGCCAGTGACAGTGATGGTGGTAATGGCAGGTGACAACGGTGATAGTGGTGGCTTGCGATGGCAGCAATGGTGGTGATGGACGACCCACGGCGGCGATGGTGGAGGTCGATGACGATGGCGGCAATGATGGCTGATGACGACGACAACGGTAGATGCAGCGGGCAACAGTGACGGACGACGACGATGTATCAACGAGTAGGCAGTAATTGGTAGTAATGACAGAAGTAATATAGTCTTTTAATTAACTCATAGGTACTTATTAGACATATAAACTAAAACAAACTTTTCTTTATCTCCATAAAAGTTATAAAAAGTACAACTTAACAAAAAGTTAACTTTTCTTAATAACTGTGTAAAAAAAAGTATTTTCAAACGTAATCTTAGTTCAATATTGTCACGTCGTATACTATGAGGTCATGATTCATGAAGAAACCTTAACAAAGACAAAAATTCCTTTGTTGGCCATAGCTTCTCCTCCTCCAAAAGTATCTTTAAATTCTTGAAAATTTAAAAAAAAAAAATCCAATAAGGAATCATTCAATTGATTTTCAAAAATTACAAAAATGATAATCTCAAGATACATCCCAAGTAGCTCAGCGTGAACAAATTACACCTTTCGGACGGGCTTAGCCTAGAGTTCGGCTTACTGGTGGCAACCGGTAGGTGTGTCATGTGTCCTTCCTTACAGGCAGCCAAGCACTACAAGAAACAAGAACAACACATGGACGTCAATGATTGGAACACCTAAGGCCTGCTAAAATAGGACACAGGAAAATAGTTAGGCTTGGTACAATAAGATTGGTTGGTTGGTTGGTTGGTTTGTTTATTTTATCAAGGAGTTTCAAGTTTTCCGCTCACTTTTTTCTCGGATCACCATCTTCACACGTTTTTTCCCCCTCCAAATAAGCAAAGGTACATTGAGAGTTGTTGGGTTCTTCACGAGTTTGACGAACACGTCCGAAATTTCTTTATTGGGTTTTGGAGACAACACCATATTAAATCTCTGTCCGCCTTTAGGGTCAAGGTGCATCAATAATGTAACTCTCATATTATTATTGTTTAATAAATAGTATTGCATGGGTCAGGGTTCCACTGGCACTAGGATAAGGTCATGGGAATTATATCACTGATGTTGAAATGTCTGGGGACATTCCAGTGGATCGATCGCCCAAAGACAGCGACTCGATTGGGTGGGATTCTTCTATAAGCAATTTAGAGATAATAGTTTACGTGCATATGTCAACATTATGTGTCTTCGATCTCTGCATGGCTTCTTGCTGTGACGGAAGTCGACACATGACAACAATCACGCACAGAAGACGTGGCGTCTTTGCTTGTTGTTGGGTATTTATATTCCTGCCTGGTTGCTTTGGTGTGTTACGTACAAATAAGAACAAAAGCCAAACAAGCATATAAACCCTCCCATTCTTAATTTTCCTTGGTTAATCACTTCATTGGTACTCAAACTATACTTGGGTTTTAACCTTTTTAACCATTGAATCCACTGGGAATTTAGTAGATTAGTTTGCACTTTGTACTAAAATTAATGTTTTCAAAAAACCAGAGTGGTATATATCAACCTCCTATTAATTTTAAATATTCTATCTCCGTCCACCTAAACCTACATACACATTTAGATGCAGTTATTGTTCTATTAGAACCAATGAAGACATGGGCAGTTCGTGTGATGCAATCGAAAGCAAAGCGCGTTGCAACTAACCATGCATACGTAAAATTAAAGATCCCCAACCACTTCGATATGCAAATCTCTAAGCTTTGACGTGGCATTGGGAATCCAAGTGCATCTTTGTGAGAATAACCTTCATGTTTAAGTTTACATATCACATATTTCTCAAATTGACTATTTTACTTTTAAGGATGTCTCTCTCAAGGAAAGGATGAAGTCACATACGTTGTTTATATATCTATGGGTTTTTTTTTTTTTTTTGATATCGGTATGTATATATTTTCTCCTTGTGAGATTTGAACCTAGAAGTGAGGTGGAAGTTCCACTCATCCTGGTCAACTGCACCATGGTAGTTGATTATATATCTACGGATTTCAAAAAAAAAAAAAATTATACGTTGTTTATTAAAAAGGATGGAGACGAAGACTTTTATTAATTAATATCAATCATGTATCTTGAACATATTCCTTACAATGCTAAGAAGTGTTATATGTGATGAATTTTTTATTTTCAGAAACTCAGTTATTTTGGAATAACCTCATACGTAATATTGTTGTAAATAAAACTCATAAATTTCCTCGACATAATTAGTTGATTTCCAAGGAAATGAATGTTCTTTCTAAAGCTTGGAAACTCAAGTCACGAGCAAATGCTAAAGGCTACTTCCAACTTAATTTGAAATAGCCCTTGATATTTCTAGCCTTTGTGTCAATTCCTTCAAGGCTATGCTTGATTTGCAGTATCAGAAGTTGAAATGAATTCCTCTTAAATTTAGCATTTGTTGCTTTTGAGTAGTTAAGCTTCTTTATTTTGTCCAAAAGGAGAAGGAATTTGTGGGAGTTTGAACTCCCGTAAAAAAACTGCGAGAACACATATTCCAGCTGGAAATGGAGGAAGTTGCGTACATTTTGTTTGTCCCCCTCTCTCTCCATCTATTTCTCTTATTCTCCTGCAAACCAAATAAAATATTTGCGATTCTGGGATTCAAACCAACATGTTAAGTTTCAGCGAGATCAAGTGGAGTTACAATCCTACGATTTTGAATTTCTACTGGAATTAGAACTCAAGCGAACCAAAGAGAATAACATTCGACAACATTTTCACTCCACTTACAGGGCTTGAGCACGACGGGCGTGTGGCTCTGGCACGGTGGCGAGTTCCAGCGGTGCCTTGCAGATGCAGGGAGCAGTGGTTCCGGCAGGGTGGTCTCGACTGCGCGAGGAGATTTGGAGCGGCGGCGGCATCATGCTGAAGCTTCGCACTCTATGTCCGAGCTGAAGCTCCTCGGGCCCGACGGCGGAGACGTACCCGCCGAACTCCATGTCGCCGTTCTCCTGGAGAGAAAGAGGCCCCCCGGCTCCTTCCTGAGTACCTGGGAGGCCCGGACGTGGCCGCCGTACTCCTGCAGGCGTCCGTTCGGGAGGATCAGCTTCGCACGATCCGCAGATCCCCATCTCTGCTCCTCCTTTTGCTGAGGTTCACTCTGCGAGCCTCGCGATCGGCAAAACTTGCCGTCGACCGGTAACACCTTTCCACTCTTATTCTTTGAATGTCACGGATCTAGGAGGTCGTAAGAGAAAGGCGGCCACCCTCCTTCTTGAGCCCCGATCTGGCTCCTGCGATCGGGACAACACCACTGGTCTCAGGCGGGGTAGATCCCCTTCTGCGGCCACCCGATCGACTAGATCTGGTGCTCTGGTGATAAAATTCGGTGCCTGTGGTTATTTTCATCTAGATTTCAAGACACCATTGAATATTGTTGTGGATTGCATGTTTTTTTACTAAATCTTTGTCACCAACTGGTTCTATTCGGTGAAATGGAGTTTTTTGCGAATTGATGTTTTTGTCCTTCCTAGATCCGTTACTTTGGAGTATTTCTATACTACTCCTTTTACAGTCCCTCTGGGACTCTATTTTCCATTGACGCCGGCGAGCTTGCTTCCGCCGGTGGGATCCCAGCGAGGGACTCTGTGCACCTTGAGTGGAGTAGGGCTGGAGGACGATCTCGCTGACGCCTTGGTTCTGTTTGGGGGTACTCTCGGTATTTTCCCCTGATTATTTCGGAAGTATTCAATTTGAATTGTGGGGATAAGGGAAAGTTGGAAGGTTTTAGTAAGGGTGACATTATTGCGCTCTGTTGCGCGTCCTCTCATGTCACTCATTACGCGCACTCACTGCATTTTTTTTAATGTTAAATTTTTTTTGAAATATAAAACATTATACATTCGCGTGGGGAAAATCTCTGAGTCAGAGACTTCCTGCGACAGTGGAGAGGTGAAAAGGAATTTCTGACATGCCTTGACACTGGATCTTTCGAGATTTGCTCTCTTAGCATCTCCTGGTTATCCTGGTTACTTTTTGTGTTG
The DNA here is from genome assembly GCA_024699735.1 of Posidonia australis. Lineage (NCBI taxonomy): Eukaryota > Viridiplantae > Streptophyta > Magnoliopsida > Alismatales > Posidoniaceae > Posidonia > Posidonia australis. Next base: position 24,186 of record JAMKQA010027501.1, read on the forward strand.
CTGATTTATTACTGTCTACTTTCCATCTTAAATTACTCTATTTTATTTTGGTTGGACATTGTTATTTTAAATCATTTTCTGGATGATTTGGATTGAAAGGAACAATAGGTTTTTCAAATCATTCTCTGGTTGATTTGGAAGGATCCAGATGGACTTTGTTACTCTAGATCATTTCCTAGTTGATTTGGAGAGAGAGAAATTGTTTCGAGAAAGAAGAAATAATACAGTTTGTAACTGCAATGACACCACAGTCTATGGAGCCTCTTCCTGCACCACCTTCTATTCCTTTCTCCCATGCATCATCAGGAGAGGCAGCCCAGGATGATATGAATGAATGAAGGAAGGAAGTTGGCTCATATAGAAAAATACACTTTTTGATACAATACTTTTTCGTCTCATTTTTGATAAATATTCTGAACTTTATAGTGTATTATATGGAACAATATGGATATTTAGAGGCAGTATAGCTTAAAGGTCTGTAATATTACTGAACTTTGTATTTCTTATCTGACATTGAAACCGAAGAAATAATATCTATCTCAATCGTTAACAATATTTTCACTCCACTTGGACAATGCCTCATTGTCATAGTGACTTGGAGAAGGCAAAACTTGTCTTAGGTCCTGGATTCGATTCCTAGGATATAAAACCTAAATCATTAACAAAAAAAACATTTTCACTCCACTTGGAAAGACGTAAAAAAAAAAAATGTTACACTCCGCAACATCACTATACCAACTTCACAATTTTAATAGATAGAACAATCAAGAAGTAATGTATAGACGAATTTTCCTTATTTTATACTTTAAAAACCTTCTGACAATGTCAGAGTCAATGGAGGATAGCGTGACTCTCTGACCCTATGAATTGCATTGCCTTGTAAACAGCAACATTGTACGTTATATATCCAAAACTTGCGCATCTACTACTAAATTTTTTAAATTTAACGAGAACAACTCGTAAGGATATAATAAGGTCATGTCTTTGCAAAATTTTAGCAAAGATTTAACAAAAGACATGTCTTCACAATGTTTTCGTTAAATATCCTTGAAATTTTCACCCTCGCGTACCTTTTCCCACTCCACCTCAAGCCAAACCTATCCCCAAATCTCCACAAACATCTTCTTAAATCATCTCATCTTCATCTTCACCTTCTTCCTCCTTTGTGCCTACTACCTCTCCTTCTCTGTCGTTGCCGACCAAACCACCCTCGACTACGACCCCCCTCTCGATTTCACTAGAGAAGAGGTGGAGAACTAGTGAAAGGAGGTGGTGCTCCCTTCCCTCATCCCTTTCTTTCTAGAACTTCTCGAGCTAGAGAGGGAGACTAGGGAGAGGCGAAAGGGTTGTGGCGAGTTGGATTAAATTTAGCAATATATTTGAGTTAATATAAAATCAATTAAAACATTATAACTTATTTTTTTGATTAGGCTCATTATAGTAATCTATTTGCATTTTTGGATTGAGCCAATTAGTATTTTAAGTGATGTAGGTCAATATGTGTAGAGATAATTAGGACATTTTTTCATTTATTGATGGGTAAAATTGGAAATTTGTAATTATATAAACTACTATATATTGAGGTCATAGTCTTCAAATCCTAAGTTTTTGGCCTTTCTTCTCTCTTATTGCCATCTTGAGAAAAGAGCAAGAAACAAGAGGAGTTTAGTAGTTTTGGAAGACCAGATCTAAGCAAAAGAGGGAAGAGGAATTTCAGGTTTTCTACATGAATTCAGGTACGCCTCCGTATTTTCATTTATTCGTGATGCTTATAACATGAATAGATCTTACAATTCTTGATTAGATCTTGAAATACATTTTTAATCTAGAATTTTGTTTATTTTTCGACATCTATAAGTAATAAGTGATATTAGAGCCTAATCATGTTATTTCATCATAGAATATTGTGTTTTGATGCAAATTATGTTGAAATCATTAGTTTTTCTTTTTCCTTGTTGTTTCGTGCATGAACAACCCTGATGTCATGTTTTTGTGTATCGAAGTCATGAATATATGACATTTTATTGATTTAGATGTTCGACCGATGCCAGATTAAGTGCTTCCGACTCTTCTTGGGCGTTGGAACGCCAGTCGGGCGTTTAGTAGGCACCCCTTCGACGGCAATATGGTCGCCAAAGGCTCCAGTACCGTCGTCTTCTCTCTTACTGCGTGTTTTTGTAGTTAATTAGGGTTTCTAATTTTTCGAGTATTCGGATCCGAGTTGGATCCATTTAAGTACCCAATTAGTTATTTTGTGATAATTGCATAGTAGTCCTTGTTATTTTTGTGATAATTATCTGATGTATATGATTTATGGAAAGCCCACAAAAATTTATATATTTTTTATTTAATCATGAGTTTTCTGAAAATTTACTGTTAAGTCCCTTAACTTTGACATTTCTTCCAAAATGTCTTTGCATGGTTAACATATTATTTATGTTAGAGTTAACTTTTCCTTTAAATTAATTGAGTTTCAATTACCATGCCTTAATGATTAATAGTTAGACCATGAATTTTAGAATCAAATAAATTCGTTATTGGTGATCAATAATATATTATCTTCTATTTAAGAATAGATTGATCAAAGCAACATCCTACTAAAATAGACTCTCTTACCTAGATTAGTCTATTTGAGATAGAAAGATGGTAGTATATTTGAGTTTCATGTGAATAGTAATTGGCCCAAAGGAAGATTACTATTTTGTCGAATATTAAGTACACCTGTAGTAATAAATTCGTGATAATTATATGGTTGTGTCATGTGAGTAACTAGTCAGCCCAAAGGAAGACTTGTTACTTGACAAGACTAATGGACAGAATTTAATTGTTACAATGAAGAGTACCATTTGTAAGTTGATATTTCTACCCAATGGTTAAATGTCAATGTTGTGTTAGGTATCTTGAAATGGACCCCACCATCAGTTGAATTTATTTATTTGTTTTTTTATTTTTAAAGATTAAAATGATTCACATGCGACTAACTATTCATTTGGTTTTTTAAATTATTTCTAAATTTTTTCCGTAAATGCATTTGCCTCAATTAGTGCCAACATAAACTCAATTCCAATGCTTAATGGTGTTAATTTCAAATATTGGAAAGAGAATGTCATAATAGTACTTGGGTGCATGGATCTCGATTTAGCCTTTAGGATGGAACACGTCCCTACTTTAGAATCCAACAGTTCGGTTGAGGATAAAAAAAATTATAAAAAATGGGAGCATTCCAATAAGCTAAGTCTGATGATCATTATGCATGCAATTCCAGAAACCTTTCAAGGTACTATGACTGAAGAAACTACTATAAAAGAGTTTCTCAATAACCTTGATAAACGATTTGCCAAGAATGAAAAGATAGAATTAGTACGCTATTGGCAAATTTAGTTTTTATGAGGTACAAGGCAAAAGAGAACATAAGGTATTACATTTTTGAGATGTCTAACATTGCTTCAAAACTAAAAATACTTAAGTTAGAGTTGTCGGAAGACTTGCTCGTGCATTTAGTTTTGATCTCTCTTCCTCAGTAATTCAACCAAATCAAGATCAATTATAACTGTCAGAAAGAGAAATGGAATCTTAATAAGCTCATTTCTCATTGTATGCAAGAGAAAAAAGACTAAAGTAAGATAAGACAGAAAGTACTCATTTAGCCTCCACCTTTAAGGACAAAGGCAAAAGGAAATTACAGCCTAATGAAGCTACAGTGGTTTCACCTAAGAAACAACACAGGCAGATTGAGTTTACCTACCATTTTTGCAAGAAGAGTGGACACAAGAAGAATAACTGTATTATGTAACACGCATGGAGTGCTACGAAAGATACATCTTATGCTTTGATTTGTTCTAAAATTAGTATTGCTTCTGTATCTCAACACCCTTGGTAGATAGATTCTGGTGCTACTACTCACATAAGTATGTCTATACAGGGTTGCCTAAATTATCAGACACTAAGTCAAGGCAAAAGATACATTGTGGGTGACATCAATAAAGTTCAAGTAGAAGCTATTGTTCATTTTGGATTGTTGTTACGAACTGAATGTTTTTTGGATTTGAAAGAGACATTTGTTGTACCGTCTTTTAGGCAAAATTTAATTTCTATTTCTGCATTGGACAAATCTAGTTATTCATGTCTTGAAGGAAAAGGCAAATTTAGTCTTTTTCAGAATTCTAATCTTATTGGTACTGGTTCTTTGATAAATATTGACAATTTATATTTGTTTGATACAATAGCTTCTTATAACAAATCCTTGCATTCTACATCTCGAGGTACAATGGGAAAATCAAGAGATAATTCCACTTTGTTATGGCATAAGCGTTCAAGATATATTTCTAATCAACGAATTGAAAAGCTTATGTCATATGGAATGTAACCCTAAGAAAAATGCCGATGCGAGTCTTTTAACAACATATGGCATGGCTACTTCATCTCCGACATGGCTATTTTTCTTGATTTATTAATATTCCAAAATTTGTTTGTTTTACTTGTAACCCTAAGAAAAAGGTTAGTTCTCTCATCATACTCATTTCAAATTCCTTTTGCATCATTGAGGAGAAATCCTTACATAAGTTCTCATTAGTTGATCCAAATATGATATCATCCACATATATTTGGACAATTAAAATGTCATTACCTGATCTTTTCGTGAATAGAGTAGAATCAATTATTCTAATAGAAAATTCATGATCAAGTAGAAAATTCTTTAGTCTTTCATACCAAGCCTTAGGTGCTTGTTTAAGTCCATAGAGTGCTTTGTTTAACTTATAGACAAGATCAGGGTTAAGTTCATCCTCGAAACCAGAGAGTTGTTTTACATATACTTCTTCTTCAATGATTCCATTTAAAAAGGCACTTTTTACATCCAATTGAAATAACTTAAAGCCTAGATGACTAGCAAATGCTAATAGCATCCTAATTGATTCTAATCTAGCTACAGGAGCATAGGTTTCATCAAAATCATTGCCTTCTTCCTGATTATACCCTTGAGCAACTAGTCTAGCTTTATTTCTAAATATATTTCCAGATTCATCTAATTTGTTTCTAAAAATCCATTTTGTTCCTATAACTTGTTGATTTTCAGGTTTTAGAACTAATGTCCAAACATTTTTTCTTTCAAACTGATTTAATTCTTCATGCATTGCATCTACCTAATAGCTATCATCACATGCTTCATTAATATTTTTGGGCTCTATAAATGACACAAAAGTATATGTTGCACATCTGTGGTCAATATGGGATCTAGTTTGAATTCCTTTGGAAATTTCACCAATGATCCGTTCCTTAGGATGACCATACATATATTGCCAATCTTTATGACCAGGTTGTTCATTATTAAGATTTAATTCCTTGGTTTGATTTTCTAATGTATTTATGTTTTCTTCTTAATCCTCATCAATATCTAAATTTATTGTTTTTGTTTCAG
>JAMKQA010027502.1:0-11856 GCA_024699735.1 Posidonia australis
AAGATGTAACCTCCACTTGGGGAGCATTAATCCAACGACCCCTAATATGATCCTGAAGGACTTCTAAAGTGACATTGGAGTTATGTGCAGTGATAATGACACTACGCGATAAAAGCATATGTTGTTTGCGCACAGCCTCAGAGGGAGCCAGAACAACTGGATTCTGAGGAGACAGCCCAACAGGCTTAACAGTAGGGGGAGGAATAGGCGCCATATCCTGAAAATATTTACACAGTGCGACCGAGTGAGAGGGATCTTTGCATTTAAAACAAAAGCCTTTATAACGACAGTTTTTCCTCTCATGCCCCTTCAACCCGCATTTAAAGCATCGTTTATGAAGAGTGCAGAAACTTATCGAAGGGGGGCGCGCCTTATGCCTATTAATCCTTTCCCACCCAGTAGAAAGCTCTTCCCCAAAAATCCGAGGTATACCAGGACCAGAAGAGATACTTCTTCCGGAAGGTGAATGAAGATGGGGGGAAGATAGTACCCTGAATCACGACCCAGTAGGAAGATATCGAGCGGCAGAGAGATTCAGAGTAGTGGGTGACTCAGAAAGACGGTGTGAGCCAGACAAAACGTCTGTGTCAGGGTGCGTACCCACATGCGGCGACAAACCTAAAGTTTCGGTGCCCGAAAATATACGCTCAGAAACTTCTCCATTAACTTGCTTATTGAATGGAATGTTGATATAATCTAGGGAATTATTAAGATTCTTATTTCCCAAGCAAAAAAAATTTCCCGCCTCATCGAAATCTTCATTAGCACGCGCTCTGTGGAACGCAGTCCGGGAGTTAATGCAATGTGACTGGTCTCGCTTCTCAAGGGACTCAAAGAGATTTTCGTCAGAGTAATCTGACAAAAAGAAAGGTGCGGGGCAATTAAAGAGATTTCAAAAATCCACCGTAGGAGTAACAGGAGAGGCGGCAATAAATTCGGATGAGACATAGTGAGTGGGTGAACAGTCAGACTCAATTAAGTTTACGAAATCGCCCCGAAGAATGTCGTCCAACTCATCAAAATCATCACAGAACGTGTGGGTCTCATTAAGGACCTTAGGGGGGGAATACCTAGAGTACCCCCAAACAGACCCCGAGGAGTCAGACGACTCCAACACAGCGTCTCTCCGGGGAAATAGAGTTCCACGGCGACAACCCACCGGCGAGCACAAGTTCGTCGGAAAACATGGAATAAAAACAGGATCAGAACTGGGAAACTCAAGAGAGAACACTCGCAGCTGAGCGCAGCCATCATCCAGAAAATTTTCCACAGCAATAATAGTAGTAGTAGGCATGTTCGCAACAGAGGCAAAAAAATATTCCAAAGTAACAGATCCAGCCGAGGCAAAAACACCTAAATGCATAGAAATCAATTTTACTGAGAGAAACCAGTTTGGCAACAAGGATCTACCAATAAACATGCAATCCACCACAGTATATGAAGAGGCCGCCAAATCAGAATGAAAACAAACCCTAGCACCAAGGGAAATCACCAGATCCCTCGATCGGGGCAATCTAGTAGTACCAGAAGGGGGAGAACCCCTCCTGAGGCTAGAAATAGCCTTCCGACCGCAAGAGACAGGTCGGGGCGCAAGGGGGGTGACCGCCTTACGCTTACGATTACCCAGATCTGAGCCAAGCACAGGGTTAAAAGAGGTTACCAGCCGATGAGGAGAACCACTCCCTGAGCTCTCAGGGAGGGCCGCAGCAGGAGGGAATCGCTTACAGGACCGGAGGAAGTACGGTGCTCGCCTTCCAGAGGAAGCTCCACAACCAGAACCTCGCCTCCCAGAGGAAGTCATCGCAGAGAACCCTGCACTTGTAGGGCACGCGGAGAACACTGTAGCGCAGAGAGCAGAGCAAGTGTTTTGCAGAGCAAGCGTTCACGATTGCTGTCTCACAAAGTTACAACTATATCAGTAACGAAGCAGAATGTTGACAGTGATGTCTTGTACACTTATTGGTTCCACGTTCCCATGTACTTAAATGTATACAACTAAAGGTTTTTGTGCTACTGTTAAACCATGTCAGGTGCATTATTATTATTTTTTAGATAACAAAATATTACTCTGATATACTTCACTAATACAGGAAAAAACTAGTTAATAATATACAGGTGCACAAGGTTGTGGCACAGGCTACCATGCGCAAGCTGATTGTAGAGGGCCTATACTAAACAGTAAAACATTTAATTTAGGATATATCTAGTTCAAATTCCTTTGCTGTCTGATTTGACTTAATGACCACCTCTAGAAAGGTCCTAAATTTTAATGATGTTCAGTTTTCAAAATTAAATACTTTTAGTAAATAGTACATTATGAATGTGGAAATAATTGTTTAATAGACGAAATTAAAATATTTAATAATCTAAAAGATGGTCCTGGCATCACAACAGCCACATTTTTTAATAGAAAATATTTAAATGATTGATATAAACGTGATAAATTTTAGATAATAGAACAATTATCGAAGGAACTAGGAATAAGATTGATAGAAACACTAACAGTGAATGGATTTTATTCAGCCATTGGATCAATTAGAAACCCCAAAATGTAGTCAAGATTGAGCAACTAATCCCCCATCAAGACATAATTTTGTTAACTACCTCTATCTGAATTGTAATCAGTTTCCCACTTCCATAACGAATGAAAATAGGATTAGGATTAAACTGTGGTTAACTATTCCTAAGAATTTATACCCTCGAAAGCTTAAAGTTGAGATAGTTTTGTTGGGAATAAACGAAAATTGAAACGAGGTTCAATGTTTCCCTAGTTTAAACACTGCGCACACATTTTTCGAGGCAGATATTGTCGTTTAGGCTTTTTTTAGGACAGTTAAATGTGCATGTAATAGCAAGTAGCAACTACATGGCCGTTTAGGAACATGTCACCCATGTATACAGATCAAAAAATTTAAATTTATTTATTCATTTAGTTTATATTTTAGAGTTCTAAACTTTATTATTTCATTAGCTTAATATGTTCTTCTTGACTGTTCGACACTTTGATGTTTTTTTGTTAATGATTGAGATAGATTAGAATATAATCGACTTAAATGTCATGGGATACAACATCCAAAGTATTATTATTACAGTACTATTAACATAGATGCTTCCAAAAATTGTCCCAAGGAGGGATCTTAAATGTTTTACATCCAAAAAATTTTTTTTTTTATAAATTGACCCAACAGAAGGTCAGCATTACTCCAACATGACATTGTGAGATTCATCGTCAGATGGTTTTGATAAAGTGGAAAGTCCTCTTGAGGAGGGAATAGAAGAAAGTAAGGCAGGTTGAACAGGTTCTTCGACACTTTGATGTTGACTTAATAAAATTAATTAAGGTACTTGGCCATTTACTTGTGCTTGTCCGATATTTATTTATTTGTTTGTCTTTGCGTTAAACTGCTCATGGTCGAATGATATTTGTATAAATGTCACACATATTACTTTTCATTAATTTCCAAAATTTGAGCATTTTTCATTAAATGCTTGTTTAAACCCCATGTAGCATTTGCACGTGTACAAACCCAATGCATGTAGAGGTTGTTTCCCATTTTTTAAAAGATTGCCTAGGAGTAATTTTAGTGGGCTAACATTTTAGAAATAGCTAACCCCATATACGAACAAAACTGATCTCTACAGTATTCCTACTTATTCCATATGAATCCCAATGCAAACTAGGATAACCAGCTAACCATAAAAAAACTTATAAAAGGGACAGTAAATGTGTAGTTTTGTAAAGAAAAGGAATACCAGCTAACAGTTTTTTAAGACAGTGGATAATGGTGTAAGGCATTTAAACAAAAGAAACGAAAAGTTTGGAGACAAAGATAATTAACATTCATATATGCCATCTCATGGTTTTTGTGTGCGACATTTTCTTTTAAGTTCTCATAAAAAACATATTTTGGGGTGTTTTACTTGATAGATGATTTATATTATGAACAGTGAGGACAATTGAAAGTACATAAATTTCTTATAAAACTTTGATAAGGTTTTAAAAGTCATTTCAAGTACTTGTCAATGATGATTGACAATTACAAGGCCTTTGTCTTCGTGATATTAATTTAAATGCTGGTTGTTTTCATACCAGCAGAGCATTATAAGTGGTTCACAGCACCCAAGCATTACATTGTTTTTTTTTCCGTTGTTCCAGAAAACTACATAAAGAAACCTAATTCTTAAATAGATCTAAAAAGAAAAGCCGGTTAAAGCAAATAGAAAAATGTTTAGAAACTTTGACAAGGCCCTTTTTGCATTACTAGCAAGATCATCTGTCTATACAAAATACCCATGAAGGTAGTCAGTAGAATTTGACAGGCTTTATGTACTAAATTTACAAAATTACATGTATGAACAGTAAATTAATTATCTCTGATTATTTACATTTAGATAAGGCTTTCAAATCATACCGGAAGCAAAGATGTAATCCAGATTCCTATTGACACAATAGCGATGGTAGCAAAGGCTTGACTCAATTCATAAATGAAATTTGGCCCTTGAACCGGCAGACTCTGCCAATCTGTTCTCCTGCAAATGCCAAAACTATGTTACATGAAAATAGTGGCAATCATGATGAAGCTGATATTAAGAACAGCAAATCGAAGTGAACATTTAATTCAATCTTGGACTCATGGTCACAATACATGAATGGAAACAAGAAAAACCATCCAAGACTCTTGATGTGAAATTGTGCATATTAAGGCAGGTAAAGGAATTATTGGAATAGTTTCACATTAACAAAAGTGAGGAATAGATTTATGATTAAATATAAATACATTCCGCTATTCATTTTCAATTGATTTTGAGTTGGATGTCTAAATGGGTTCAAGTTCACATACATCCACTCATGTAAAAAAAAGATACTTGTAGATCTAAAAGAAACTACAAGTGAGAGGAAATTATGAAATAATCCTACATTAGAAAAAATGAAGACTAAACTTTTGATTATATATATATAAACCTCTCAACTTATTATCAATTAGTTTTGAATTAGATGTCTATATTTCAACATAATATTGGAGCCAAAAAAAGCCTGAATAGACCTAAGTCCATACACATTTACCTATATCTAAAAAGAGACACTTGTAGAACCTAAGAAGAGGCCACAAGTAAAGAGAAACATTGGAATAATTCTATTTTGAAAAAAGTAAGAAATGGACTTATGGTTATATTTAGATGGACCTTTTCAGTCATTACCAATTGATTTTGAGTAGAATGTTCATATTTTAATAGGGACATTAAATAAGCACCATATTAACTCAATGAAGACGCAAAGAGCCAAAGTAATAAAATTTGGTATTTAATCAAAACATGTGACATAAGTCTATGAAAATCAAATTACATACATTCTAGAAGATCAGTAAAATATAACACATACCCCAAGTCAGCTATCACAATGCTAATGTTGTCTTCTGAGCATCGATCCTAAGTTAAAAACATCAAAGTTGCTGGTTATGAATGCAACAAACTTTCTGATTTTTAAAGTCACTAAGAATTGTAAAACAAGTACCAGAGCTGCACGTGCCAGTGCTTCACAAGCCAGCTGAGAAATTCAGAATCTTTTAGAAAAATTATACAAGGTGTAAGACATGAACCATATAATGAAAACCATGCACCTGAGCATCACCATGCTGCCTGAGTTCATCCCTAACAAAAGTGACTGCATCAGAGCTGAATATAGAAATTTGAGAAGGTCAATCAATACATGCATGTCAATTTCAATAAAAATAAATCTTAGCAGAAATTACAAGTATATAGGCAAACCTCTTTATGTAATCCCATAAACCATCAGAGGCTAGTATGACAAATTCCACATCAGATCCAAGATCTACCATATAGATATCTGGAGTAGCCACAACCAAATCCCCATTGAATTGAATTCTTGTAAAAACAGAAAAAGCACAAAATCAGGTTGATACACCTAGTTTCCAAGATACCTTTTGCAGAGAGCAAGTAGAGCAGGGCAGGCCTGGACCAGGAACCACCAGGAAAACATCAACAGAACCAGCGGGACCAGGTCCCCAAAATTAAACAGCATAACATCTTGGACATGGATTTGTCCAAGTTTCATTGCATGTTGGGTCTTGCTTTAGGAGCAAGTAATCTTCATCATTTAGAGACTAGATTCTTTATATAAGTTCTTATTTAATAACTTAAGAGTTCCATTTTCTAGTATGTACAGTACAGCAGTATATGACACAGAATGACCATGTTGGGTTACGTTATGATATATTCAAACCAGTTTCTACCCCTTGTTGCTTACAGGTCATTATTTGTATCTGTCCGGAAATGTACAGGTGCAAGTGCATCAAGACTGATTACATTCTCTCACTGCTAACCAAAGATAAGTATAATCCACGATCTAGATACTTCACAAGAAAAAACATACTGAAAAAGAAAGTTCTTCTCTCATTTATTAATAGAGTTATGAAAACATGGTTGAAAAGGACACTATAGTTGATTTTTTTATTAGATTAAAAACCTATGACAATATCTGACTCTTTTGCAGTTGTGATACTAACTGAACCATCTGATGACTCAATGATTCGAAACAGAAATAGCTATATATCACAGAAGTTTGGCCAGGAAACTGTCTGCAGATTTACAGACCATCCTTGAAACACCAAATAGAGGAAGAGAACTAACATGAACATTTATACAATGAGAGAACCTTGGGGGAAACTAATGAAAGATTTGGTTGTTGGACACTGTTAGTGTAGTAATTGGATAAATGGATCATTTACCCTAGTCATTATTATATATACACGTGTAATTCCTAGGGGTGTCGGAAATCCGAAGACATCCAAAAATTTGCTTCTAATCTGCATCAGAAATATCGAATTTTTATCCAATAAAATTTACAATGGAATGAATTCGAATATGAAAAAAAAAATCGAAAAAATTCAAATCGAATGCAGATGTCCCGATTCGAAAATATCTGAATCTAAAGACCTAATATGATTTTAAGCTAATTAATCTAAAGACCTAATATCTGACTTAATCACCTTAGTACATATCTCAAAATCCTTGCTCTTTTATTACTCAAAACCCTAGTTTCTAAGTTTCTTTCTCACACTTATTCATTCTCAATTCTCACTTCTCACCTATCACGATTCACAAAAGTACAAAACCTAAGGCAACGGCAGCCACTTCTCTGGTTCCCCTCCTCCTCTACACCTTGCTGGACGCCTCGATAACGGTCGCTTCCCTTCCTCCTCCGTTCCTCAGCATTCTCACCAGACCGATTCTCCCTCCTCCCTGTCCTTGTAGATGATGGCCGCTTCCCCTCCTCCTCCACTCCTCACTAGACCGGTTCCCCTCCTCCTCCTCTGCTCCTCCCGGACAATGTCAATGCGGATTCATCATCTCATCTCAATATACTACTAAAGGTCACAGAACATGATGCAAAGTTACTGGCACACAGTCCCCATGGTGAGTAAACCTAGACGAGTACTAAATGTTACACACGATCTATAGTTTAGGGATAAGTATCCCCTTTTACTGGTAAGGACCTCGAAAAATCTCATGAATAGGCATTACATTGACCAATTTTCAGTTGATCGGTAGGAAGCTTGTAATGCTGCTACGAAAGAACTCTGGTTAATTTGTTCCATTTAGGCGAAAGAGAAATCAGATTTCTGCAAAGTCTTATTTTATGTGTCGTCTGAATCTAATTGAGATAGTGTTCTTCATAAAATTTCAAGGTTTGTAATGTCTATTTTATCTGTTTGGAAGATACCCAGATTTCCTTTTCTCGTTAGCATTTTAATCAATGCTGGTATTATCTATTTATTTTAAAGCATTATGGTTATTGCCAGCAGAAATTGTAGATCAGCAGCTAGGAAACTGCCCTGTTTGTTGAAAAAAGTTTTGACTCAAAAGGATATTGAACATGTTGTCGGTTTGGTGGAAGCCAATTCCACTCCATTGGTATGTGGCGCTTGTGGTTAAAATCTTTATTTTTTGAGCATAGATTTTTAGGTCAGTCCTAACATAATGATTCTAATTCTCTGGCTCGAGTTTGTTTATACCTGATTTCCTCACAAATAGTTGGCTTGTCCTGCAAATTATGTCTTGATTAAGCATTATAAGTTGCTTAACTACCAAGCCTTAAACATAATATGATACTACAATGGTATTTATTTTGCAAATTTTAGTTAATGATTATATTATTGTACTTCGAAATGGTGAAATGAAACATAATATTTACATAAAGCAATTTGTTCTATGGAATGGTAGGTTACATCCGGTTATTGTAATAATCAACATCTAAGTACAGAATTATATCAGTTTTTGTTGTATTTACTAATGTAGTAATATTTACAAATACAAGAATAAAAGCCAAAATCATAAATTGCATCAATTCATTTCCTTACATACAAGCACTTGGATTATAAATGTGTTTGTGTTGAAAAAGAAGTGTATTATTGATTAAACAACCCTATTTCATATATAAAGGAGATTGTTTCTTATACAGATATCTATGTAAGGCATATCCATTTAACACAACTCACACTAAGACTCTCCCTCAAGTTAGAACATAGATAATGATCATACCCAATTTGTTACATAAAAATTCAAAAACCCTAACGCTCAAATAGTTAAAGATATCCACTTACTGTTCTGCTGACTAAGTATTAAAGGTGCAAATAACTCCTTTCATTACCATATCCCATATGTAATGACAGTCCACCTCAATATGTTTAATACGCTCATGGAATGCAAGATTATTTACAAGGAAAATAGCTGTCTAATTGTCACAATGCATAGTCATAGGAGATTCTATAGAGAAATCAAGTTCGGATAAAAATGACCTCAACCAAATCATCTCACAAGCAGTTTACGTCACAGAACGGTACTTAACTTCTGTACTGGATTGTGATACTACGTTTTGCTTTTTGCTCCGTTAGGTTACAAGATTTCCACCTACATATGTGTAGTCTCCTAATGTAGGCTTTCTATCACTTCTGCCTCCTACATATCCAAAATCAGAATATGCCTCAGTCTCTAGATGATTATGTCTTTTATAAATTAGCCCTCATCCTGGTGTATCTTCAATGTATGCTAGTATACGTAAAACACTTTGCCAATGTACCTCTCTAGGTTCATGCATGAATTGACTTAATAGTCCAACAGTATTTGAGATATCTGGTCACGTCATGGTTAGGTAGATTAACTTGCCAATCAATCTTTTGTACCTGTCTACATCCTCATAGGTGTCAGTAGAACAATCCAAGAATACTGGTGTAAGATCAATAGGAGTATTTTCTAATTTGCATCCAATAAGACCATTCTCCTAAAGAACATCAAGTGTATTTTTTCTTTGAGATAGCATCATCTTCCCTTTAACATAAGCAAATTCAATACCCATAAAGTATTTAGGAAGCCCCATGTCACTTAAGTAAAGCACACCCCCTCTTAAATTTCTTGTAGATTTCATTATATATCATTCAAAAGAAAATTTTAAACCGTAAATGTTAATCTAGAATGCTTAAAATATATGTAGATAAAAATTTAAATTAATCGAAAACTTCTAATTTTACAATCTAACTTGTACGAATTCATCGATTTCTTATTAATCAACAAAAATATAGTTTGATAAATACCTTATTTCTTAATATATAATTATCAAAATCACTTGATTTTTGGATCATAAATATTATAAAAAATGTAGACTATATCCACTATTTGAATTTTACATTTGATGGATGGATTTTGAAATATAATGATAAATTCATGATACATAGGCTTATTTTTATTTAAATTTTTTTATTTATCTTTAACATCTAACATTAACATTTCAAAAACAATTGATATTTAATGTGTTAGATCTACGTATGACATAGATCATATCCTACGGTTGAAAGTTTGATATCATTTATGGATTATGAAAATGACATAAAGAAATCCAGAGACAGCCATATCCGTATCCACTTAAATTTAAAAAACAATATTTGTATCCATTCTTGGACGGATACAAATATCCATAATTGCTCATAAACGGATATCGATTTTTTATAGATATATTATATCAATTTGCACCCTTAGTTGCCATTATTAACTGCATTATATATGTACATGAGGAGCACAAACAGTCGATATTGTAGCAGTGATGGAGGTAGCAATCAGAATACCACTTTGCTTGAATTTGTAATTAGAAGCTCTAATATAGTTGTGAACAAAAGTGAGCCAATATGGTTTACAGAAAGATCTTGAATTTCTCCATGCAAGCGGCTGAAATAAGAGAAAGACTACCAGGTTGAGTTACCGAGAAATGAATTTTTCTGACCACCTCCCTTCAGCAACTCCTCTTGTCAGAAGCCTACAAAATAAAAGCAAATAGCTTGTTATTCTCAAGAAATTCTTGGATATTAATGCTGATGTTGTATTCTAATAACAAAATACGAATTTTATTAGAACATATGAAATAGAGGAGCACAAGAAACGAACTCATTCTTCTTTGTTTTGAAACGGATGTCCCCAAAAGCACGAGATACGGAGATGTCACCACATATTCGTCCATCAGTGATCTGTGTATAAAGATATAACCATTATTGTTGTCATACAGCTGGATTACAAAGAAAATGTGCAGTATCAAGATTTCGATAATTTGAAAAATCTTCAAATTTCACCACGCCATTATGAACCATAAACAGAAAAGCAAAAGTTAGCTATGCAAATGTCCAAAATACAGATATATGTTAGTACTTGGCTGATGACAGGATAATAGCCAGGGAGGACTAGATTATCTACCGTAGGATTCATGTCAAGACAAAAAGCCATTTGCCCATACAAGTATTGAATCAAAGAAAAGGGAAAAGAAAATCAATTGGTTTCAGACCAACTGGCTATGTTCATTATCCGAGAATATTTCCACTTAAACTGTGTTTGATTGCAAGTTTTAGCGAGAGTTAGGAGTCAGAAGGAATTCCTTAAAAATCCAGTCTTTGATTACCTTAAGGTTGTCAATTGATGTAGTTTGACTCAGAAACTGACCAAATATGGGGACCTTGTTTTCTCTCCATAATGGTGGGGCATAAAGTATTATCATTTTTTCCCCTTATAATGGGAGGACAGGAGGTTATCTCCAGCACAAGACTTTTGGAGAACAAATCTAAATCCAAGAGTTTATAATGCTACTTGGCAAACACTTCTAGATCATAAATTTAAAAGCAAGCATTATTGCTATAACTTTCGGATCTGGAATTTCAACACCAGAATTTTAAACTATGTTTGCAAGTTCTGCAAACCAAATGAAGCATTATTACCAGGTGAATAAAACATTACAGACTCAAAAAGGATGATTAGTTGATTTCAAATATTACATTACCATATAATGCAAATCAAAGTGAGCATAACATGATGTGGAAACATTTGCTAAAACAAGAATAGGAAAACACACCCATCCACCTGCTGCTCTTATCCGCTTGCCTTCTTCTAGAGAAACCTTGTTGTTTCCATAAGGCCTGTGAGGACTGGTCACTGCTTCTGCTTTACCACACCGAGATATCACCTGTGTTTGATGATCAGTCAGGCATAATACGATATTAGAATTGACCCAACACCTAACAGATATTGAAAGGCATTATTCAGAAGAAATATCAATATACAACTCTCATTTGAAGTCCCAACACTGCACTCCCTCTAACAAATATAGAGAGCATGGCTGGAAATGAACTTGAAAGTCAATGAGCCACAGATAGGAAATATTACCACACATGAATCGCCAACATGTGAAACAATCAGGATATCATTCCGCAGAAACAGAACTGTAGCAGTCGACCCAGATTCGTCTTCCGTTTCCATGTTCTCTATTCTTTGGGAGAAAACAAACAAAAAAAAACTTCTTGTCAA